>CAUZXP010000283.1:15000-22500 GCA_963584105.1 Alviniconcha strummeri | reverse complement strand
ACGAAGAGCAGGAAAGTACAAGCTGTTTCTTTCGTGTGTGGGAGGAGTTCGATGAGGTCCGACCTCATCATCCTGCTCGTCGCCTTCAAGTCTGTGGTGGTCAGGGTAGGAGAATGTCCTTGAGCCGCTTTTGGCGTCGCTGGTGCTGACCACTGTCAGATCCAGGACAGTTTCTGTGTCTTCTTCCGGTCTTTCGTGGTCTTCGTTTAAGGAAGTGACGTCGGTTTTGTCTGTCGCTGCCTCGATGGTTTCCGGTGTTCTTTGGCGGACGGGCTCCGTTGTGGTCGGCATGGTGACTGACCTGGAAGACTGAGGATGCTGTTGGTGGGTGCGGTCTATGAAATTCGGTTTGTCGTTCTCTCCGTGAATCGTAGTTAACAGCATTTGTAATGTTTTATTTTTTCACACCTGTTCAGGACTTATTTTTATTTTTAATAAAACTTTCTTTTTTTAGGAAGCGTTGTGACAAAAGTAGTCTGTTCTTGGATAACACAGATAACTTAGTGATTATTGGAAGAACGGAATCACGTTTTATGATTAAAAAACGTCATGAAAAAGTGAAGAGTATACAATTATATCAATATATATTCACACTAATATTCACCACCAGCGTAGTTCATCACATTTTTCAGACTACCGACACAACTTCTAACGACGCGAGAGTTATTGCATGCTTGGCTAGCTCACTATCCCCGTTTATAAACGTTTCGGAAGGAAGGCGTTTACAAGAGTTAGACGTCGAAACTCAAAGGAGCAAAAAACAAACCCGCAGTAGCCAAGTCGGCGACAGAAATCAAAGGTGGCTGAACGCGGCTGAAACGGGTCGGAGGGTTGGGATTAACAAGCAACACTCTGACATGTGACTAACCACCGACCCCTTATTTGGAATGAGGGGAACGGGAGTCGGGGGTGGGCGTGGATGGTGGGGGGGGGGTTCTGGGGGTGGGGTGGGGTGAAGGGGCATGGGTGAAAGAGGAGGAGAAGGCAGAAGAAGAGGGCATGGAAAAGGGAGAGAGAGAGGGAGAGAGAGGGAAAAATGGACGGCTACACCTCCGGATCCAAATGACGGGCCAGCGACACGCGACCAGAGGAGCGATGTTTGCGACCCGGAAAGTCTTGCTCCCTCGTCTTGTCTCGCCACCCGCCCGATCCGTTGGCTCTGCCCCGACCCCAGCCTGTCTTTGGCGGAGGGACGGGAATTATTGAAATGAGCCCAAGCAGCGGCTCCAGCGGCGTGTTGTAATTGGCCATCAATTTCCCTCATTGAGCCGAGGGGCGGATCACGGCTCAGAGGTCGCAGACGAACAAATATGGCCACTCATTCACACGAGTCGCGCGCCTTCCCCCCCTCCCCCCCACCCCCCCCTTTTTTTTCCCCCTTTTTTTCTCTCCTTTTCTTAGTACGGCAGTAAGTCCTATTCACTCTCTTCACTCCTGTCCTCCCCATATACCCCACATAACCCCCCCCCCCCCCTTCCCTCCCATATTCCTCGAAGTGTTGTTAATTTTTTTTAAATCGCTCAAGGCTTGAATGTTCGGCTTCCTTTATGGCCAGCGAAATAAAACTGCCTGTATGAAATGAAGATTCGAATAAATTATATGCCTCACTCCAGTTTAATCGCCAATAAAGTTGGAATGCACCCCCTTCCATATTTCTGGCGAGAGAAAAAGAAAGAAAAAAAGAATGATTGATAAAATAATTTGAATGCATGTGTGTGTGAGTTTGTTTTTTTTCCTTTTTTTTTTTTTTTTTTTTTTTCGCTTTTCCTCGCCCGTCACCGCAGGCAAACTTATTCCAGACAACTTAAAAATAATGATAATAGCCAACTACATGCATGATGCCCCTGACCCATCGAGTCAAGTACCTCTTTATTCCATTGAAAGGAAAACGTGAGTGCCACACATGAATAACAAACAAAAAATGTACACGCATTAACACACACACACACCCACACACACACACACACACACACACACACACACACACACACACACACACACACACACACACACACACACACACGCACACACACACATACTTATGCACGTACACACACACACACACACTTATGCACGCAGACACGTACACACTTATGCACGCAAGCACGCACACACATGCACACACGCACGCATCCACACATACTGTCTGTCTGTCTGTCTGTCAGTCTGTCTGTCTGTGGCTCCGTCTCTATCTCTTTCTCTCTCTGTCTCCCTCTCTGTCTCTCTCCCCCCCCCCCCCCCCTCCGCACACACACACACGCGTGCGCACACACTCTAATCGTTGTTCAGAGGGCAAATGACGGGTCTTGAGGGCGGAATTAAACAAATGTATGTAAGAAGGGTGTCAACGAGGGCAAGTGGATTGCTCCAAAACAATTGATTGATTGATTGACGATCACTTATATAGCGCTATTCTCCGCTCTCTTGAGCAGACTCACTGCGCTCGCCTGTGGTTCTACATGAGTGACAAGCTTGTTATAGCGCGTTTTTTGTTTGTTTTTGTTTTTAATATCCACCGAAGTGGTGTACTTATAGCGCTGACATGGCTGGTGCCACATGAAACTGCAGCCATCTCGGCGCAAGTTCTGTGTACACCATACAACCATGCACCATGTCACTTCATGCAAAGCCACATACGTAAGGTGTATGCATGTTTAGCTGTAACCTGCCACCTGCACTTTTGGCAGAATGACCGGGATCTTTTACGTGCTACTGCAGTAACACGGGGGTGGAACGGATACCGACATTAGAGTCAGCACAGAAAGTCGACCCCGGAGAAGAAAATTCTCCCGCCGCTCCTGCAGGGATTTGAACCCGGGACCTTTCAGTCACGAGTCCGGCGCTCTAACCACTGAGCTATCCCCGTCCCCGGTATACCGTCCCCGGTATACAATGGTATTGTCTTTTTCTTTCACATAAAGACATTCATGTATACTGCATATGCGACAAAAGCTGTTCTTCTTAAAGCGAATGTGGCATTATTGTTGCTTTTATTGTGAATGCGAGCATTACTGTTCTTCCCATTGCAAAATAATGTAGTATGAAATAGTCGTGTGGTTTTCTATTATTGTAAATATATCATGACTGTTGTCTTTAGTGTAAATATGACCATTACTGTTCTTGCCATTGCAAATGTAACTAGCATTATTATTCTTGTTTTTGTAAATATGATCATTACTGTTCTTGCTATTGCAAATGTAACTAGCATTATTTTTTTCTTATTTTTTTTTCTTCTTCTTTTCTTTTTAGTGTAAATGTGACCATTACTCTTCTTGTGATTGTATTACGATTGCATTCTTATATTTTTATGAGTGTTTTTTTGTTTGTTTTGTTTTGTTTTTTGTTTTATCTGTAAATGTGTCCTAAAATAACCCTGTGCGGTTGACGGGAAGTTCAAATCCTAAACTCTGTGGTGTAAATGATAGCATTACTGTTCATGCCGTTACTAATGTGGCCCCAGTATTACACTTCATATACACCCACAGGTCTATGAGGAAGATTCATGTTTGCTCTTTTTATTCGTTCTTCGTTGTCGCCGTCTTCTTGTCGTTCTTCTTCTTTCTCTTCCAAGTCGGGTATTGTTCAATGGCATTCTCTTCCCGACTAGGGAGGTAACCTCGCTTGACCAGGGAGGTTACCTCGCTTGACCAGGACAAAACGATCAGTCAAGTTTAAAAAGTTGTCGAGGAGTTTATGTTGACCAGTGCGTGTGCGCAAGGTCAGCTTTGCGTGGTATATGTACCGACTTGAACATTCCCAATTAATCTTTCTCGCAGACCTGTGGGTGTATATGAAGTGTAATACTAATATAATAGGGTTCATTCAGTGTAAACCCGTTCAAAGTGGAGGGGCAACAGAAGTGGCGCCGAAGACTTGTCTGCTTAAAGAAACTTGTCTGCTTTTCAAGTTTACCCGTGCCCCTAATTATCGCGACGGTCAAGTCAGACCAACATCGTCCGTCGTTAGCCCGGTTGGAAGGAGAGAGAGAGAGAGAGAGAGAGAGAGAGAGAGAGAGAGAGAGAGAGAGAGAGAGAGAGAGAGAGAGAGAGAGAGAGAGACACACACACACACACACACACACACACACACACACACACACACACACACACACACACACACACAGGCAAGCGGAGATAAAGAGGAGAGAGAGAGAGAGAGAGAGAGAGAGAGAGAGAGAGAGATAGAGAGGAGAGAGAGAGAGAGAGAGAGAGACGCAAACAGAGATAAAGATAAAGAGAGAGAGAGAGAGACGCAAACAGAGTTAAAGAGAGGAAAGAGAGAGAGAGAAAGAGAAACAGAGATAAAAAGAAGAGACAGACCGACAGACAGACAGATAGAGACAGACAGAGACAGACAGAGACTGAGAGACGCAAAACACAGATAAAAAGATGGGGCTGAGGGAGAACAACTGTTTTGGTTGAATGAGGAAAGGTGGGACACAGTAGTTTTTATTATTTCTTTGATGTGAATCTAAATGTGACAGCTACAATACAACATTACAAACAACAGAAGTATCAACACTTTATGTCTGAAAAAGCAGTCTGCAGAGTGAACAGTAAACGCAGCTGGAAAACACTTTATCAAATCACAAATACAAATCTGATTCACTGTTATGGCCTTTTCCCCCGCCCTCATATGCACGTTATTACAGGTTGGAAGAGGATTGGGGGGAACAAAGTTGAATGAACCAGGAAGGCAGATATTAGAGTTTGGGCATAATTCCAGGCAGGACACGACTGAGCATGCAGAATTATTCTTTGACCTCTTGAGGACGAATTGGACTGAGCATCATACAGAGTGAAGAGCCTGTAAACATCCTGCAGAGTTAACGTCCTGTGAAGTTAATATCCGGTAGCGTTAACATCCTGCAGAGTTAACGTCGTGTGGAACTAAAATCCTGTAAACATCCTGCGTAGGTAACGTTATGTGTAGTTAATATCCTGTAGCGTTGACATCCTGCAGAGTTAACGTCCTGTGGATTAATATCCTGTAGAGGTAACATCTTGTAGAGTTAATATTATGTAGAGGTAACATCCTGCAGAGTTAACGTCGTGTGGAATTAATATCCTGTAGAATTAACATCCTGCAGATTTAACGTCCTGTGGAGTTAATATCCTGTAGATTTAACATCCTGCAGAATTAACGTCGTGTGGAGTAAATATCCCCTAGATTTAACATCCTGCAGAGTTTAGAATCCTGTGGAGTTAATATCTGTAGAGGTAACATCCTGCAGAGTTAACGTCCTGTGGAGTTAATATCCTGTAGAGGTAACATCCTGCAGAGTTTAGAATCCTGTGGAGTTAATATCCTATAAACATCCTGCAGAGTTAACATCCTGTGGAGTTAGTATCCTGTAGAGTTAGCATCTTGCAGAGTTAACATCCTGTGGAGTAATATCCTGTAGAGGTAACATCCTGCAGAGTTAACATCCTGTAGAGGTAACATCCTGCAGAGTTAACGTCCTGTGGAATTAGCATCCTGCAGAGTTAACATCCTGTGGAGTTAATATCCTGAAGAGTTCAAGCGTTCGAGCAGTGCTACTTGTCCTTATGAAGTTTTCCTGATGCAGATTATTTATTGACTGTTTTCATCGTTTCTTTGAAAAAAGAAGAAGAAAAAAAAAAGAGGGAAAAAAAAGGAGAAAAATGTCCACTCGTTTGAGAGTGAAAGGACCTTTTCGTCTAAGAATAAAACAGAGCTTCGATTAATGAGCTAATTAAGAAGGGGGGAAAAGAAAAAGGTCACACACAAAAAGCCACACACAAAAAAAAAAAAAAAAAAAAAAAAAGTATGATCACACTATTTCATTATAGGTGTACCATAAAGTATACCCCACTACTATACCATTCCCCCACCTCACCCCTCACACCCGTATACAATTTAACCCTTCCGCCCGCTACCCGCTTTCCTCCCGAGGTCTTGTTCACACCCGTAGCCATAATAGCATATTCTTCACTTTAGGAATCTGTTTAAAGGAAAAGTCCAGGGTTTTTAATATGCAAAATGACCATCGCTGGCTGACAAATTAGTCACTAGCTTCAGATTTACCAAAGAAAATAATAATAAGAAAAAAAAGTTTAAATAGCGTTTTTACATATTTTATTATCTGTAGGCTAACCGAGACCACAATCTCGAAGTTACGTGACGTCAGTGTGGGGTAGATAGGTGTACCACAAAGCATACCCCACTACCATACCATTGTCCCTCTCCCCCCTCACCCCACCCGTATACCATTTAACCCTTACGCCCGCTACCCGCTTTTCACCTGCGAGGTCTTGTTCACACCCGTAGCCATAATAGCATAATCTTCACTGTAGGAATCTGTTTAAGAACCACAAACGTTCAGGTCTTACAACGACTAATCCTTTCACAATGTATCTGCAATTGTCCTTCAGTGTGGCGCCGTATGTTTTCGATAAAAGCAACAAATTAACAATAACAGCCGACCTATCCCGTTGCCATTAATGTCTCCTTTTTTCTGGCGGCACGAAAGGGGTGCTGGTGGGAAGCGCGCATGTGGACGGTAATCGACGCACAAACAGCTCGCTATTGTGAGCGCTAATGAAAAATAAATTTTGGCCATTGCGACAACAATCAGACGCAGTTTAGCGAGTTTGGACCAAGTGCTGCCGTACGTACTCATGGTTTGTGTGTAAGGCATTTCTTCTCTCAAGCATGTTTTGCCGGCAGTTTTCAAAAAAAAAAAAAAAAATAATAATCTGTGGGGGTATTCTGGTGTTTTGTTTGTGTCCGAATTTGGCCAAGGTCGATGTGAGGTTCAAGCGCGCGCGCGCACGCACGCATGCACGCACGCACGCACGCACGCACGCACGCACGCACGCACGCACGCACGCACGCACGCACGCACACACACACACACACACACACACACACACACACACACAGAGTGCTACTTCTGATGCACATTCGTAGCATGCACGTCTCTGCACAATAACTGGAAGAGCCAGAAACCAAGATTTTCAAATTCACAGCAAATACAAGCAACGTTGTCTCCATCCAAGTAAAGATTAGAAGGAAACTGATATAGTAATAGGCGTACCAAGCCAACCACAGTCAACGGATTAATTGACTGTACAAATAAACGGGGCCCCCACAAAATCACTCAAGCGTAAAGGCGGATTTTCTTCAGCACAGAGAAAGAAAAACCCACCACCGATCACGACCACGCAAAGTCAACATTTTGCAGATTGGGAAGACGCAAGACGCTAAGAATGTTGTATGAAAGGCGGATTAGACGTAACGCCGGCCGAAGTGGTCAAAATACCACCGGCCTCGTGAGAAAACAAATCTCTAGAAAGCAAAGAAATGGCTGTTAAATGGATTTCAAATCGTGTTTTCGAAGGCGAGAACTGTTTTCTCCTTTCCTGATGAATGACTGTGTGGCAGTGTGGAATTTATTTCATTGACTAGGGTGATTTTGCTTAAAGAGAATTCGCAGTCTTTCGGAAAAGGAATAAACGAACGCAATTAGCGACTTTG
>CAUZXP010000283.1:7500-10000 GCA_963584105.1 Alviniconcha strummeri | reverse complement strand
CATTTCCAGAGCGCGTTATAACAATCAGTAATTTGTTGGCCTGTTTCCTTTCAGCGTGCTCCAGAGAAGATCAGGATCTGTACATCGTTCATACTGTATTACAGAGTCGATAAAAGGCAAGCGTTGATTGTGTTCTATAACCGACCTACGCCTGGCATCTTTAAAATTCGACATCCTTCTCCAAATGTCACAGACCCCATAACCCCTCCATTCCCCCCCACCCCCACCCCCCACCCCCAAAAGAGAGAGAGAGAGAGAGAGAGAGAGAGAGAGAGAGAGAGAGAGAGAGAGAGAGAGAGAGAGAGAGAGAGAGAGAGAGAGAGAAACAACAGCAACAAGAAACGACGCTTCTCCAAACACACTGCAGACACCCCTCCCGAAACATCACAGACACCCCTTCTCACCACTGACACCCCACCTCACCACAGACACCCCTCCTCACCACAGACACCCCTCCGGAGACACCACATCAACGCCTCCCTTCCAAACCCTCGAGAAACACCACTTTCACTTTGGAGACACCCCTTCCCCAAAACTCAGAAATGCCCCTCCCAAACTTTCTAAATACGCCCACCCCAAAACACTTCTGAAATACCCTTCCCCAAACACCCCAGAATATCCCCCCTCCACCCACCAACCCCGCCGCCTCCTCCCACTCCTCGCCCCGTTTCTTCTTCCCCCCCCCCCCCCCCCACCGCCCTTGTGCTCAAAATCCTTGAAAAACTCAGATCTCTCTCGAACCCCCACCCAACACCCCTTTTTCTTGAGCTTGGACTCATCGATCCACTGCGCCTCCTTCGATCCGATGGCGGCACAAGCGAGCTCATTATAAGCCTTTTCTCTCAAGGAGGGGGAATTTTACGTCGATTGATTTCTCTAAGTGACCATTAGCCTCCTCGGCCCGCGACAATTTTCGCGCCAAGTCACACAGCGCTCGTCTGCCAGGCATGAAATCGATTTGGGGGGGAAATTGTGATATAATGAGATCCATTAAGCAGATATCGACTGGAGGAGTTATCATTTGGGGGGCTCTATTATGGCCCCCGCTACAATGCTCGGACGCGCGCGACGCCCAAGCGTTTCCTTTCAAACAACTTCTAGTGGCCAGCCGGGCGGAAGCCGATTCAGCCTCCACGCGCAAACTGGAATCCCTCCGCCTCTTCCGCACCACAACCTCCGACCAATTGATCCTTCCGCGGACAAACCGGTCAGGATAAATCAAACTGGAGGAGGGCACTGCGGCATGGAAATAGGCCCCAATGACGGAGCGGCTCGAGAGAAAATCTAAACATTTAAAGCGCAAAACATTCGTCAGAATGGCGTCTTTGGTTCTGAAGGGTCACTCTCTCTGGCCGGGGCGGTGGAGACGTTGAATCCCGGCCTAATGAAATATCGCCTCGTTATGTAAGGATGGGAAATCGAAATGTGAGCATCTTGAAGAGATCTTCAGTTGATCTCTCTCTGCGGAAAATTGCTTCTTGCAGATGGTGTGGGCAAAGGCCTATTATCGCGAGGTCCCATCGGCCAAACTACTCAATTATTGCCAATGTGAGGCGCTGGGAGGAGGGTGGAGGGAGGTGGAGGCGGGGACGACCGGCCAGACTTGTCCCCCCTCGGTGGAGGTCGTTTAAAGTTAATTACAAAGATGCTATCCGCACTGGCTCCGCTAGGGGTCGCTCTACCGTTGGCCTCGCTCTGGTCGGAAGCTGCGGAAGCAAACGTCCCTATTAACGCTTGTGCGAGTTGATAATGTCTCCATTTAAAACTGGCCTGCTCTCATCCCAAATTTGTTCCACCCCTAGGCGCCCGGCTCGATACCATTAGAGATATCGTGTGTTAATCTCGCTCCTCGGTGCTCCAGAGCGCACCTTGCAGGGACGATGGTGCCAGATAGGGCCTTGATGGATAGGGGGAAGTGGAAGGAGAAAGTGACCCCTGTCTTAGCAGGGCACCAGTGCAGCAATTGACTCACGTCCTTACCGCAAGTTTCAATTGTCTCCCAATGAAGATCCTGTTAGCGAGAAGATGATGAATATTGAGCTGGCGATGCGGGCTGAACAGTTGTCGTGGGTAGAGATCGATGCTAATCATTGCAACGCTTTGGTCCTCCAGCCGATCGCCTGTGTCATGGAAGTCCGGGCTTCCACTTGTTCCAGAAGAAAAAGGTAGTAGTAGTAGTAGTAGTAGTAGTAGTAGTAGTAGTAGTAGTAGTAGTAGTAGTAGTAGTAGTAGTAGTAGTAGTAGCAGCAGCAGCAGCAGCAGTAGCAGCAGCAGAAGCAGCAGCTGTAGTAGTAGTACTAGTAGTAACCAGTTAGTTAATTGCATGGCATGTAAAACGACAGCACAGTGATCTCTCTGCTCTCACTGCGAACGGACGTTCAAATCTCGAATCGGATTCGTGATAAACACACGAAGGCTCAGAACAGATGGGCTGCGCTGTTTAATTTTCATCATCTGAAATGATAAACTAGATATTATTTTTTAGTTCACCGAATCGCAC
>CAUZXP010000283.1:0-2500 GCA_963584105.1 Alviniconcha strummeri | reverse complement strand
GCGTTGTCGTGTTGGAGATAAGGATTGGCGTTGTCCTGTTGGAGCTAAGGACTGGCGTTGTCCTGTTGGAACTAAGGACTGCCGTTGTTCTGTTGGAGATCAGGATTGGCGTTGTCCTGTTGGAGCTAAGGACTGGCGTTGTCCTGTTGGAGCTAAGGACTGGCGTTGTCCTGTTGGAGCTAAGGACTGGCGTTGTCCTGTTGGAGCTAATAACGGGCGTTGTCCTGTTGGAACTAAGGACAGGCGTTGTCGTGTTGGAGATAAGGACTAGCGTTGTCCTGTTGGAGCTAAGGACTGGCGATGTCCTGTTGGAGATAGACTGGCGTTGTCCTGTTGGAGCTAAGGACAGGCGTTGTCCTGTTGGAGATAAGGACTAGCGTTGTCCTGTTGGAGATAAGGACTAGCGTTGTCCTGTTGGAGCTAAGGACTGGCGATGTCCTGTTGGAGCTAAGGACTGGCGATGTCCTGTTGGAGATAAGGACTAGCGATGTCCTGTTGGAGCTAAGGACTGGCGTTGTCCTGATGGAGCTAATAACTCTGCCGTTGTCCTTTTGGAACTAAGGACGGGAGGGGAAGAAAAGACTGTTTCTAATTTGTTGAAATAAAGAAAGTTTTTACAACTCTCTTTTCCTGGTCAGTTTTGTTGTTGTTCTTTAGCTTTTAATTTTTTTAATTATTATTTTAATTGCCATTCAGAATAGTCATGCCTCCGGTTTAGTACCTTTCGTACTTACTATCTACACATCCCCCAGATACATCACTTTGATTACCTGCATCTGTGCACCTGAGACACAGTACCTGAGATACATCCTCAATACAGCTAGTCGCCGATCGCCAAAAGAATCGCCTGTTCAGACCGAGCAGATAGACTGGCGGGCAAAGCAACCCTCGTAAGTGGCTTGCTTCTCGGAAGATCTGAAGTGTTGAGAAGCTTGAGACACTACCTGCGGGCACAAAGCCAAGGACATGACACCATCGATCGCCTGGAGGAGAGAGGCGTGGAAAAGAGAAAGCGCTGGACGATCTTCCTTGAAAGGATCGAGAGGGGGCCATCGTCTATCAGACGAACATTGGAACCCGGTTTCAAAGGCAACGTTAGGGAAGCTTCTGAGAGACGGGGCGGAGCGCATATAGGCTTTTTCCGAGCGCATAGATACCACCTTGAACTGATCTGAACTGAATTGAACTGAACTGCCTCAGCTGGCCTGCAGGCAGCCCGCTGTAGTGTGGAGAACGGACGAAATGCGTTGACTGAGTGGAGAGTCCGCGGTTTGACAAAGCGCCCCGGTCGGAACGAGCGCTGTCAGGAAGATAAACGACTCGTTGGGTGATGTAGGTCTCGCAAAGAAAAACATGGCACTGTAAGCATGGAAAACCCGTGTTGAACAACTACACCGACACACTCCGGCACAGGCCAAAGACGATGCCAGAGAGAATGAGAAGGGAGGGGGAATGGGGGGAGTGGAGAGAGAGACAACTGGAACTCGGAAATGTTTGTTTTCGAAGCATTGTAGTTTAGGTTCATTGAGGCCTAAACTACTGAGTAAGCAAAAGAAAATTTAAAAACAAAGTGTGTTTTTTTTTTTGTGTGTGTGTGTGTGTGTGTGTGTGTGTGTGTGTGTGTGGTGTGTGTGTGTGTGTGTGTGTGTGTGTGTGTGAGTGAGGCAGTGGAGGTGGGGGGAGATAGACAAGAAAATGTTCACAAACTCGATTGATTTTTAAAAAAAAAGGGGGGGGGGGCATCAGAAATACTAACTACTACTACCACAACTGCTGCTGCTACTGCTGCTGCTACTAAACAGACAAGAAAAGCAAAATCAATGGAAATACTTTAAAAATGACAATGAATAAATAAGATGCATAAAGAGCGAGAGTGACAGAGAGAGAGGGTGGAGAGAGACAGAGACAGACAGACAGACAGACCAGACAGACCGAGACAGAGACAGACAGAGAGACAGACAGACAGAGAGAGTGGTCCTGAGGCCTCAAGAGAGTGGCGATTTGAGCACGAAATGCTATCCTGAGCAGTCTAACTTTGATATGAACCACAACGATGGAAACAGACACACTGACAGACGGGCACACACACACACACACACACACACACACACACACACACACACACACACACACACACACACACACTGCACGCACGCACACGCACACACATACACACACACACACACACACACACACACACACACACACACACACACACACACACACACACACGCACACACAGAGTCAGAGACAGACGACAGACAGAGGCACACACAGAGACAGAGAGAGAGGAAGAGAGACAGACAGAAAAGGGGTATCAAATGCAAGACAATCAGGCTGTACAGACAAAAGAAAAATAGAAACCAGGCTTTCACTAGTTTCAGCACTTCCAGATGTAGGCTATAAAATGTGCGACAAATGTAATTCAAGAACTTTTTGAAAGCGACACGTTACCATTAACATTCAGTTCTGTTCTACGGGAAAAGTTTTCGAAACATTC
>CAUZXP010000282.1:12500-19982 GCA_963584105.1 Alviniconcha strummeri | reverse complement strand
GTCTGGTAGTGGAAGCTGCGAGACGTGTAGATAGCGCCCGCTGGAGACACACACGTGGTTGGGGGGGGGGGGGGGGGGGGGTTGGCTTCAAGGTATCGTGCAGGTTCTTCTGGAATTCAGTATTTAGGTATTATGCCGGTAGGAATTTAGGTATTATGCCGGTAGGAATTTAGGTATTATGCCGGTAGGAATTTACGCGACCGGCCATCTAGCCTTCAGCTCGCCAGAAAGACCGACCGACAGACACAGGCTCTCACACAGACATATACTTACACGTATACACACACACACACACACACACACACACACACACACACACACACACACACACACACACACACACACCACACACACACACACACGCACGCACGCACGCACGCACGCACGCACGCACGCACGCACGCACGCACGCGCACGCACGCACGCACGCACGCACACTCACACACACACACACGCACACACATACACACGCACGCACGCACGCACGCACGCACCCCTTCCACTAGTGCCATCCCAGTACACAGAACGCCACGTGACCCACACGGTGAGACTCACTGAACGCATTGATGCTGAAGGTGGTGGCCACGGACTGGGCGGGTCCAGTGGTCAGTAGTTGGTACAGCACCTGGCCGTTGAGTCCATCGTCCAGGTCAGTGGCCGACACGTTCTGAACCTGGACATATTGACGTGGTCTCCATGGGCATAGACTTACCAGTGGAGCAACGACGCCGTTAGGCTAATAATGATAAACGTTCTTTGAGATATAAGCCCCTGTTACTCGTTCATTCAGAAATAAGGCTCTATTACACGTTCATTCAGAAATAAGGCTCTATTACACGTTCATTCAGGAATATGCTCCTGTTACACGTTCATTCAGAAATAAGCCCCTGTTACACGTTCATTCAGAAATAAGCCGCTGTTACACGTTCATTGAAAAATAAGCCCCTGTTACACGTTCATTCAGAAATAAGCCCCTGTTACACGTTCATGACGAAATAAGGCTCTATTACACGTTCATTCAGAAATAAGCACCTGTTACACGTTCATCTAGAAATAATTGAGCCCGCATTATACGTTCATTGAGGAATAAATCAAACATTTAAAAACACTTCAAGTAATCAGACACGCAGCCATCCAGATAACAGACCATTTCTCCAACCAAGCAATGAACCAGCAAACTCGACCAAACCACCTGACACAACTAACCCACAAACCGAACAGCAGACCAATAAGCTCAACCAAACAACCATGCCCAATCAACAAACCAACTGAACAACCAACCAAGTGAACCAATAAGCGCAATAAACAAGACCCGATACACCACACACCGTTAACCTCAACCAAACCAACAGAAAAGCGAGAACAGTCAGGATTAGCTAGCTAAATATCTGACCTAGGAACCAAAACAACAGTTCTTTCAAGCAACGGAATCTCATAGCTGTAACTTTAGTCGACTCGAACTTTAAGCCAAGCAATCCGGGCAGTGACTTACCGATGTGGCAGCAGGACTGTTATCATCCAGGTACCCCACGTAGGACTCTTGAGAAAATACCGGAGAGTTGTCATTGACATCTTGCACGGTCACCTGCACTGTTGCCATGGAAACATTCGGGGGTGTCGCTCCGTCTGCAGCCTGTGAGGTGGGACAAGATCAGAAGTGTATTGTGTGGAACAGAACACAACAAAACAGACCAGAACAGACAGGAACAGAACAAGGACAGGACAAGGTCGGAAATGTATTGTGTGGAACAGAACACAACAAAACAGACCAGACCAGACCAGAACAGACCAAGGACAGGACAAGGTCGGAAATGTATTGTGTGGAACAGAACACAACAAAACAGACCAGAACAGACAGGAACAGAACAAGGACAGGACAAGGTCAGAAATGTATTGTGTGGAACAGAACACAACAAAACAGACCAGAACAGACAGGAACAGAACAAGGACAGGACAAGGTCAGAAATGTATTGTGTGGAACAAAACACAACAAAACAGACCAGACCAGACCAGAACAGAACAAGGACAGGACAAGGTCAGAAATGTATTGTGTGGAACAGAACACAACAAAACAGACCAGAATAGAAGAAGGACAGGACAGAAAAAAGAGATCAATGTTACAAATGAAGTTAATTCGTTTTATGGACACATTTTCACTCGCGTGGTGTTTGTTTGATTGGGTGTCTGATTGGTTGATTGTTCTGTTTGTCTCTGTATTCTTGTCTCATCGCTGCATGTCAACAAAGACAGAACAGAGTGTCTGATTGGTGGATTGTTCTGTTTCTTTCTGTATTCTTGTCTCATTGTTGCATGTCAACAAAGACAGAACAGAGGTACTTTAGACTGTATTTCTCAGACGTAACCATACATCAAGCTGGTTTTCATAGGAACACTGTCACATGCTGCAACCCAAGTCTTTAATCAGCAAGCCTGCTGAAAACCAGAGTGCAGTGTCTTTAAGGCATTATTTTAATTTCCCTTCTATCATCATATTCGGCGAGAGAGGGAGAACATAGGATTAGTAATCGGCTGACCTCGACCACTAGTCTGTAAGACGACTGTTCCTCTCGATCCAGAGTCTGGTTTAACCGCAGCAGTCCGGAGGTCTTGTTCAGAACGAAAATATCACCTGTGGAAACATTACTATGATGGTAAAGACACTCTTCACCAGACTACTTGCTGTTAAAAACAACGATAGAGGCAATAGTCACAAAAGGACTCAGTGAAATGCAAGCGAACTAAAAGAATAAATAAACGCAATGAATGCAGATATGGACTCATTATCACCCTTTAATAATCAGTCACAATCAGCTATCAATAATTTGTATCAGAACACCAGAACTGAAAAGCGCACTCCCAACGGTAAACCCTGCACTGCTCTATGCGCTGTACACGATGGTAGGAAGGTGTCAACAAGGAGTCCCCTACCATCCTACTCCTAGTACACAAAATACATATGGTTACGGAACATAACTGCACTTACAATACACGTACTGCAAGCATCACAACTAAGATCTACAGACAAAAGCTGCAAGCTGATGAACATTACTGCTCTGACTTTAGCGGCTTCTTTTCCCGCCGTCTCACCCAGCGTTGTGTTGAGCAAGGTGTACGTCACACGCCCGTTGTCTCCGGCATCGTTGTCAGTGGCAACTAAAGTCACCAGCGCTATGTCCCGATGGTTTTCCGGCACCGTCACGTCATAGAGAGGGGCAGAGAAGCGCGGGGAGTTGTCGTTCTCGTCCAGCACCGTCACCAGAACCTTGCAGAAAATTCCACACACACGTTTAACCCACAGGGTTCCGCGCTGACCGCTAAGCCTAGCCCCTTCCACACAAACTGCAATGCTGACATCTAAAAGCCCCATCCTCTGCCCACAAGCTGTAGCGCTGACGTCTAAGCCCGCCCCCTTCACACAAGCTGTGTTGTCAATCCCTTTAGCCCCTCCCCCTCCCCACAAGCTGTGTCGCTGATCCTTTAGCCCCTCCCGTCCCCACAAGTTGTCGCTGATCCTTTTAGCACTGCCCCACTGCCCACTCATCACAAGCTATGGCACTGACCTCTAAGCCCCGCCCCCTACCCACAAGTTGTCGCTGATCCCTTTAGCCCCGCCCCCCTCATCACAAGCTATGGCACTCACCTCTAAGCCCCGCCCCCTACCCACAAGTTGTCGCTGATCCCTTTAGCCCCGCCCCCTCATCACAAGCTATGGCACTCACCTCTAAGCCCCGCCCCCTACCCACAAGTTGTCGCTGATCCCTTTAGCCCCGCCCCCTCATCACAAGCTATGGCACTGACCTCTAAGCCCCGCCCCCTACCCACAAGTTGTCGCTGATCCCTTTAGCCCCGCCCCCCTCATCACAAGCTATGGCACTCACCTCTAAGCCCCGCCCCCTACCCACAAGTTGTCGCTGATCCCTTTAGTTCCGCCCCCTCGCCTCCCTCATCACAAGCTATGGCACTGACCTCTAAGCCCCGCCCCCTACCCACAAGTTGTCGCTGATCCCTTTAGCCCCGCCCCACTCATCACAAGCTATGGCACTGACCTCTAAGCCCCGCCCCCTACCCACAAGTTGTCGCTGATCCCTTTAGTTCCGCCCCCTCGCCCCAACCGCGTGGTGCTGAAATGTGTGGACTGGTAGAATGTGCGTCGATCTGAGGCTGATTCCTGCATTCAGATGACTAGTGTGTTTCATTCTGATTGCTGCTCATATCCCTCGTCATAATTAGGTGAAGGTTTTGTTCGGAATCCACCAGTCTTTCGCTCTTTTACTATACTTCATCTTGTGAAGCAACCATAGCACCCGTCTGCGGGTTTTTCGAGTGGAATATTGGACCTAATCGTGACGTTCTGATTGGAGGAAGCTTCTCGGGTGACTGGCAGCCCGGAATCGTCTATGAATAAAGATAAATCCAACTTAAAACTGAAGCGCACCGTCTGTCCAATCCGTCAATTATTACAGGCAAAGACAGAACTGCTTCTTTTGTAGTTTGATGAACGCTGCGACAGTGGGCGGGTACCCTCAAAACACGGGGCAGCTGGAAACTATTCGAGATCCAAAACACATTCTGATGAACGAACTAGAACCCGAGTCAATTCCTGGACACTTTAAAAGCTTGAAAAATCATTTTGTTGTTGGTGGTAGTGAGGGCTTGAAATAACTGCCCAACAAAATGCCGAAGAAATCGCACATCGGTTCGATCGCATTATACATTCGGTCTCAGAAGCATGCTCGTTTGAAGACTTACTACCAAGCAGTACACGCACTGAAGCCCGAGACTAAGACATCCGAATGAGACAGCTGGACTGTCCAAAGGCTAAAGGCCGGCACAAGGTCTGGCACTCACCACAGCAGAGGCGGTGTCGAAGAGGTGGGGGGAGTCCCAGGCCAGCACCAGAAAGGTGTACAGGTCTCTCTCCTCCCGGTCTAGTACAACCACCGTGGAGATGTTGCCCTGAAAAACGGCAACGGTCATCGTGACGGGACAACAGTCATCGTGACGGGACAACAGTCATCGTGACGGGACAACAGTCATCGTGACGGGACAACGGTCATCGTGACATGACAACGGTCATCGTGACGGGACAACGGTCATCGTGACGGGACAACAGTCATCGTGACGGGACAACAGGCATCGTGGCGGGACAACGGTCATCGTGATGGGACAACGGTCATCGTGATGGGACAACGGTCATCGTGATGGGACAACGGTCATCGTGATGGGACAACAGGCATCGTGACGGGACAACGGTCATCGTGGCGGGACAACGGTCATCGTGATGGAACAACAGTCATCGTGACGGGACAACGGTCATCCTGATGGGACACTCCTTTGTTTGGGCTTGCTTCTTATATATACCGGTATTATATAGGTCCATAGACTCACTCACACACGAAGACGACACACCAAAACACAAGGACTCACTGACACACCACGACGACACACCAAGACACAAGGACTCACTGACACACCAAGACTCACTGACACACACACTCATTGGCAAAGCAGGACTGTTGGGAACAAATTCACTGGGCTACCAGAGCTCCCTGTCCTACCTGACTGTCAACTGTAAAGTCAAAGGCGGGCTCCAGGGTGTAGTTCATCTGCAGCTTGCCTCCAGTTCTGGTGGTGGCTTGCACACTGCCGACCACTGCCAACACACACACAATGCACGCACAACTGTACACTGCCGATCACTGCCAACACACACACAAAGCACGCACAACTGTACACTGCCGATCACTGCCAACACACACACAATGCACGCACAACTGTACACTGCCGATCACTGCCAACACACACACAATGCACGCACAACTGTACACTGCCGATCACTGCCAACACACACACAATGCACGCACAACTGTACACTGCCGATCACTGCCAACAAACACGCAATGCACGCACAACTGTACACTGCCGACCACTGCCAACACACACACAATGCACGCACAACTGTACACTGCCGATCACTGCCAACACACGCACGCGCGCGCGCGCACACACACACACACACAAACGCACGCACGCACGCACGCACGCACGCACGCACACACACACACACACACACACACACACACACACACACACACACACACAGCACACACAACTGCACGACTGACGAGAGCAGTTGCAATGATCGGCATTCAAAAGAACAGTCAGACAAAGAAACTTCTCAGTTTCATACCAAAAGGCAACAGTAAAGTAATGAAGTGGAAAGAAAAAACATTGTCGGGAAAAAAGACGAAAGTCAAAAGTAAACTTGTACAAATCTATTTTCGTAGCTGTAATGTCTTATTGTGGTTATTGTGACACCGCCCACTCATTCCCACTTCGCTGACAGTACACAGGACGTACATTCAGACCGTTGCATCATTAATTTGTCTTTACGCAGACGAAACGATCAAATATTCATTAGAGTGAGTTTGTGAATTTTTTACTCTTTGAACGCTTCTTGCGAAGGTACACCATGTGGTGGGATATCTCTCGGCCCGAAAAGCAAGGCGCAATACTGACGCGGATTCGATTCCACGGTGCGGCAAGAGATGTTTCGCCCAGAGTCAACTTTGAGTGCAGAATCTCCTACGGTGTTTGTTCGTACAGCCCCCGTGTGCAGTCGCATATACTTATTAACATGTGTGCGCATGTTAAAAATCCCAAACACTGGCAGCCATTCCATTGTCTGGACACAGGAAAATACTGCACACACTGGTAGGAATGGGTAGCGCTGCTCTCGCGGCTGTTGTAACCTTACAAGGACACGCGACCACAATTTCCCGCAGGGGCTTAGTGAAGTATTAAAACAGGGACCCTAGCAGAGGGAAGTGACTACAAACGGCTCCCAACCTGACAGAGGCTGGTTCTCCATCACGGAGAAGTTGTACACGTAGCTGGAGAACACGGGTGTGGAGGGACGTAACTCCAGCACAGTCAGCGTCAGCACCACACTGCTGCTCTTCGGTTCCGCCCCTTTGTCCTGGGCCGTCACTTCCGCCGTGTAGGTGGCGTTGTCCTCTCCCAGCATGCCCCTGGCCGCCAGATCCTCAAGGTCGAGCGCCTTGGCGAGGGTGAGGATACTGGTGCCGGAGGAGGTGCGGTTGAGGCTCAGGAGATCATCCGGGTCCTTGGTGAGTGACAGCATCGCCTCACCGCCCTCGCCTTCGTCCAGATCGCTCCACGTCAGCGCCGCCAGAAAGAATCCTGAAAATGACATGGTGATCGGTGAGGGTGACTGTCATGACATGGTGATCAGTGGGGGTGACTCATGACATGGTGACCGGCGAGGGTGACTGTCATGACATGGTGATCGGTGAGGGTGACTGTCATGACATGGTGATCAGTGGGGGTGACTGTCATGACATGGTGATCAGTGGGGGTGACTGTCATGACATGGTGATCGGTGAGGGTGACTGTCATGACATGGTGATCAGTGGGGGTGACTGTCATGACATGGTGATCAGTGGGGGTGACTGTCATGAC
>CAUZXP010000282.1:0-7500 GCA_963584105.1 Alviniconcha strummeri | reverse complement strand
GCAAAAGACCAGTCTGTGTGTTGCCACCAGCTGGAAAACCACAGGAACAGACCTGTCTGCGTGTTGCTAGGAAACCCATAGCAACAGACCTGTCTGCGTGTTGCCAGGAAATCCATAGCAGCAGGCCTGTCTGCGTATTGCCAGGAAAACCATAGCAACAGACCTGTCCGTGTGTTGCCAGGAAACCCATAGCAACAGACCTGTCTGTGTGTTGTCAGGAAACCCATAGCAACAGACCTGTCCGTGTGTTGCCAGGAAACCCATAGCAACAGACCTGTCCGTGTGTTGCCAGGAAACCCATAGCAACAGACGATCGTTGTCTGATGGCGTACGGTGCTACCTTGAAGAGGACCAGCAGGGATGTCGCAAGCTGACCCGGAAAGTTTGAAAACGGGCAAATATTTCCAGTCTTAGGCTTCGTGTAGCTGTTGTACCAGTACCTATGAACAACAGCACCTTTTTGCTTCCACTCTGACTTTCTCAGAGCGCCGCTGGGTTGTTCGTTCTGTAGGAATAAAGAACAACACGGCTGGGTAAAGACGTAATAGACACCAGTGCCACAGCTGCCGACTCTGTTTATGACGTCAAAGACAGGAACTACCAAATGCCAAGTATCGTTCACGGCTGTGTTTTGGAGACTTTCCAACGTCGACCTTTAACTAACTAGACCACAAACCGCCAGAGAAACTGCTGTGAGTGAGTGCATTCTTTCATTCCCTCGCTATCGGCAGGACCCGCTACGCTGCCTCGCCTGAGGTCCCCTTTAGGCTGCAGGCTGGAGCCACATTTCTCACCGTCAGCGTGTAGACAGGTGTGACTTCTCGGTCCAGCTGGTCGGTGTCGTTGAGCAGGTAGACGAACAGGTGGCCCGTGTCGGGGTCCACCCGGAAAGGAATGGGCGTGCCGTCTCGGCTGTAAAGGCTGAAGACCACTCCCTGGCGTCCCAACACGCCCTCATCCGCATCCGTCACCGAGAGGGGCGGGGACTAAAACAGACACAACGTCACAGAGAGGGGCGGGGACTAAAACAGACACAACGTCACCATGAGGGGCTGGGTCTAAAACAGACACAACGTCACAGAGAGGGGCTGGGACTAAAACAGACACAACGTCACAGAGAGGGGCGGGGACTAAAACAGACACAACGTCACCGTGATGGGCTGGGACTAAAACAGACACAACGTCACCGTGAGGGGCTGGGACTAAAACAGACACAACGTCACAGAGAGGGGTGGGGACTAAAACAGACACAACGTCACCGAGAGGGGCGGGGACTAAAACAGACTTAACGTCACCGAGAGGGTCGGGGACTAAAACAGACACAACGTCACAGAGAGGGGCGGGGACTAAACAGACACAACGTCACCGTGAGGGGCGGGGACTAAAACAGACACAACGTCACCGAGAGGGGCGGGGACAAAAACAGACACAACGTCACCGAGAGGGGCGGGGACTAAAACAGACACGTGTGGCCATCGAGGCGTTAGGCTTAAACGTCTCTTTTCCATGCATAATGGTACTGAATTTCTCTCTCTCAACAGCACACACGTTGAATGGGGAAGACGTATGAAAGCTTCAGTACTAGTGTGTGCGTGTGATAGCATGCTTAGTGTCAGTAACCATAACACTCCCTCATACGACAAGAAGTTAACAATAACAACAACAACAACAACAACAACAACAACAACAACAACAACAACAACAACAACAACAACAACAACACACACACACACACACACACACACACACACACACACACACACACACACACACACACACACCACCACCACCACCACCACCACCACCACCATCATCACTACCACCATCACCACCACCACCGCCACCACCACCACCAACAACAACAAAAATCCCTTGTGAAAAGACCATCTGCTATCGTTTTACTCGCTAGTTACAATCACGTGTTATTGTTTTACTCACTAGTTGCAGTCGTGTGTTTCTGTTTTACTCACTAGTTGCAGTTGTGTATTGTTGTTTTACTCACTAGTTGCAGTCGTGTGTTGTTGTGTTACTCACGAGTTGCAGCTGTGTATTATTGTTTTACTCACGAGTTGCAGTTGTGTATTATTGTTTTACTCACGAGTTACAGTTGTGTATTATTGTTTTACTCACGAGTTACAGTCGTGTGTTGTTGTTCTGCTCACGAGGTGCAGTCGTGTGTTGTTGTTTTACTCACGAAGTGCAGTCGTGTATTGTTGTTTTACTCACGAGTTGCAGTTGTGTATTTTTTGTTGTATTTTTGTTTACTCACGAAGTGCAGTCGTGTATTGTTGTTTTACTCACGAGTTGCAGTTGTGTATTATTGTTTTGCTCACGAGTTACAGTCGTATATTGTTGTTTTACTCACGGGGTGCAGTAGTGTGTTGTTGTGTTACTCACGAGGTGCTGTCGTGTATTGTTGTGTTACTCACGAGTTGCAGTCGTGTTGTTGTGTTACTCACGAGTTGCAGTTGTGTGTTGTTGGCCGCACCCTCGCTGACCACCACGTGATAGATACTGCCGAAAACAGGATCGTTGTCGTTGATGTCTGCGATCTGCACGTGCACTGTGCATGTGGCCTGAAAAAGGTCGTTCATCACGGAATCATGAAGGCATCTCTGCACAACTGCTGGGCTCCAGACACACTGAGACTTTCAACAACCCCCCCTCCCCTCCCCACACACTCATACATTCTGGTGAGTTGGGCATAGCATTATATTCCCGAACAGCACACACTCAAGTATTATTACCCCCCTCCCCGCCCCACATACACAGCATTATAATCCCAAAAGGACACCCTCGTGATCTGTGTATATATTATACCCCCTCCTCCACCTTCCCACTGTACGTTGAGTCTTGCATTAGATTCCCCGCCAGCATACACTTTCAAGTTGAGAAGGACTATATAATTATCAGCACTATTCCCCACCCTCAGGCATCATCATCACTGATGTTGGTGGTGCAGGTCTATAGCACCATCAAACAGTCATCACTGATGTTGGTGGTGCAGGTCTATAGCACCATCAGTCATTACTGATGTTAGTGGTGCAGGTCTATAGCACCATCAAACAGTCATCACTGATGTTGGTGGTGCAGGCCTATAGCACCATCAGACAGTCGTCACTGATGTTGGTGGTGCAGGCCTATAGCACAATCAGACAGTCATCGCTGATGTTGGTGGTGCAGACCTGTAGCACCAGCAGGCACCATCATCCCGCAAAGCACCATCAGACAGCCATCACTGATGTTGGTGGTGCAGACCTATAACCTATACACCAGTAGGCACCGTCATCGCTGATGTTGGTGGTGCAGACCTATACACCAGCAAGCACCATCATCACTGACGTTGGTGGTGCAGACCTATACACCAGCAAGCACCATCATCACTGACGTTAGTGGTGCAGACTACGTACCGTCAGCGGCGGTTGTCCGCCGTCTGTTGCTGTGACGGTCAGTGTCAGTGCCGAAGCCGCTTCTCTGTCCAACTCTTTGACTACTCGCACCACGCCCTGAAAGACAGGAGATGTCAACATGACACCAGCTCGTCCATCACGCCTGTACTTTGGGAAGGCCATAGTCATCAGAAGTCCACAAAAAGCTATAATGCGGCTCTGAACTAGGTTTGGAGGTCGGCTGTATTTTTCTTTTAACCAAATGATAGTTTGTGCACAAAACTGAAACTCATCTGGTACTCACCGCAGAATCATTTAACGTATTGATGCTGAAGGCTCCGTCCGAATTACCGGTCTTGATGTGGAAGGTCAAGTTCGCGTTATTACCAAGGTCATCATCGGAAGCGCTGACTGTAATCTCAGACCCGACACCACTCGGACCTGAAAACCGAAGATTGGTTCCTGATTTTAACGGCCAGTCAACCGCCTAGGTGACCTCAGGATGACGCGGAAAAGATCAAATCACAAGTAAAGTCGGATCACCCTTCGCGGCATACATCACGAGAAGAGGATTAGGGGAAAATGAAGTGGAATACACCGCAAAGGCAGAAATGAGAAAGGACGGTGTAGTTTCCTGGCGGTAGGCCAAGCACTTCAAGCTACATTCTGGCCCACTCCGGGTTTAAACGAAAGAACTTTGGGCAGCTCTGGATCCTCAACAGAACAGACCATCATTTTCGCATCGGTGGTATCAGAGAACAGGACTGCAGACCAGCGAGACTGCACAGCGACACGGCGAAACGATAGACCAGTTGACTGCACAGCGACACGGCACAAAGATAGACCAGTTGACTGCACAGCGACACGGCACAAAGATAGACCAGTTGACTGTACAGCGACACGGCACCAGCACAAAAGAAGCAGGCAGTATGCACACAGCAAAACGCTGCAAAGTTTTGAAATACAAAAGAAAGATAAAGGAAAAGTAGTGTCTGAAAGAGGCTAAAAAAAAAAAAAAAAAAAAAAAAAAAAAAGGGAGGAAAAATCCCAAACAAAACAACAAGAAAAACAAAACAGTGAAAGTTATTCATCGTTATTTGTCTCAAAGGTGTGCATTTGCTTGAAGGGTTGAGTAGTGTGATAACGCCTGCGCTGGTTTTCCTCCTACCGATTTCAACGCTTTTTTCCGCAATGGCGAAAATTATCAGCAGGTCAATGCACGAATGGACGGCCGTTTGAACGTGAATGAGTCAGTACATGTACGAATGTCAATTTCCTGAGAGCGAAAAACTCTACATGCGCAGAACGTTCAAAAAGGGAGAGCGAAAGGAAGCACTAGCAGAAGCAGAAGAAGACAACAACAACAACAACAACAATAACAACAACAACAACAAAAAAGGAATGGTAACAGCATCATGATAATAAAGAATCAAAGACTACACAGGTTCCTCCATTGCCTTCATTTCTACTTTGAAACTTACCTTCAGTGACGTGGAAGACGTACGACGAGTTTGTGAACTGCGGTTGTTCATTGGCGTCACCAACAGCAATAGTCACCTGGGCTGTGCCCTATAACCAACAGACTGAATTACACCAACAGCAATAGTCACCTGGGCTGTGCCCTGTAACCAACAGTCTGAATTACACCAACAGCAATAGTCACCTGGGCTGTGCATAACCAACAGTCTGAATTACACCAACAGCAATAGTCACCTGGGCTATGCCCTGTAACCAACAGTCTGAATTACACCAACAGCAATAGTCACCTGGGCTGTGCCCTGTAACCAACAGTCTAAATTACACCAACAGCAACGGTCACCTGGGCTGTGCACTATAACCAACACAAACAGTCTGAATTACACCAACAGGTATGGTCAACTGGGTTGTGCACTGTAACCAACAGTCTGAATTACACCAACAGCAACAGTCACCTGGTCTGTGCACTGTAACCAACACAAACAGTCTGAATTCATTCATTCTGAACACAGTGTGGTGTTATTGTCGTTATTATTTACGTTAGATCAGCATTCTGAATTATTGTTCAGGGTTTTCGCGCGTGATACAGATCACAACGTTCTGACTGCTGAAGTGTTCGGGTGACTGGCGCACCGGAACCTTGTACAAAGCATACAGAAAGGGGCTGTCACTGTCATGGTCACACTCTGACAACCTAACACAGCAGTTCAATCACTGCATTCTTCTCAGCCATTTGTCGGTTTTTGAACGTGGTTCAGAGTGCTGGCGGTCACGCTGCTTCGTGGTAAGCCCCTGTTCACTACAGTCTAAGTTACGTTAGTCTAAGTTACGTTAGTCTAGGTCTAAGTTACGTTAGTCTAAGTTACGTTAGTCTAGGTCTAAGTTACGTTAGTCTAACTTAGGTTAGTCTAAGTTACGTTAGTCTAGGTCTAAGTTACGTTAGTCTAAGTTACGTTAGTCTAAGTTAGTCTAGGTCTAAGTTACGTTAGTCTAGGTTACGTTAGTCTAAGTTACGTTAGTCTAAGTTACCAGCACCAGCTACAACAGCAACGTACGTTCCTGCCTCCTCGGTCGGTGACCACGACGGTGAAGACGTAGGAGTCCTGCGCCTCGCGGTCCAGCGGCTGGGTCAGCTGCAGCAGCCCCGAGGGACTGAGCGCGAAGGGCAGCGAGCCTGGCGGTGGCACACCCAGTGACCGGCAGTCGGGACCAGCACGCAGCCATGCAAACACAGCGGGCAAACATGCAGCGCATAGTTCATTTTGATTGCGGGGGACAGTCAGAAATGTGCATACACTTCGAGAAACAAAGAAAGGCCGTATACAGCGAATCTTTCATCAACGTGTTACGAGTCAAGAACTCTCTCTCTCTCTCTCTCTCTCTCTCTCTCTCTCTCTCTCTCTCTCTCTCTCTCTCTCTCTCTCTCTCTCTCTCTCTCTCTCACACACACACACACACACACACACACACACACACACACACACACACACACACACACAACACACACACGCACGCGCGCGTCTACACATGCACACACACACGCACACACGCGCGCGCACGCACGCACACAAGCACGCACGCACGAGCGCACGCACATACCATACACACACACGCACACACACGCCCGCCCGCACGCCCGCACGACCGTGCGCACACACACACAAACACACACACACACAAACACACACACACACACACACACACACACACACACACACACACACACACACACACACACACACACACACACACACACACGTCAAAATGTCATTGTTGCTGTAGGCAGACAAGACAAAGACAAAAGCGTTGAGTCTTCTCCCTCGGTGCGTTTTGATCATTTTGTGAACGCCGGCAGCGACAGCGCTGTGTTTTGGCTTGTGCAGGCACCAAGTGCCGCAGGAAAATACTGACCTGCCTGAGGCATGGAATAAACCAGGCCGTCGGCGTCGGCGGCGTCCCTGTCTGTGGCCGTTAGGGTGGACACGTCACTGGGTGGAACCTCCGCCTGTCGTCATGTCACACGGACAACAAGTCTCATCACTTTGGTTTCATCAACATCATCACCAACACCGTCATAATCATCACTACCACCACCATCACCATCAACACCACCATCACAACCACCACCACCACCATCAACATCACCAGTATCATCACCACTATCACCACCACCACCTTCATCATAATTATCATTACCACCACCATAATTCATCATATTCACCACCACCACCACCACCACCGCTACCACCACCATAATCACGGAAAATGGACAATGAGCAGGCGGAGACCGGATGTTGTCCACTGACCTCGTTGACCGTGAAGTTCAGGACGGCGGGCGTAAACACAGGGCTGTTGTCGTTGTCATCGATGATTCGCACAGTGACTGTGACGTTGTCTTGCTGGTAGCCGTCGGATGCCACCACCTGCCACAGGTATACACATCACTCAGACACTCATCCATTCGGGTGTTTTTATCACCTTTGGTGTAACTGCAAAACGTGTATGTTTTCATTATAAAAGTCTGAGGATAGACTCCAGTGTATGCACTATATTAACTTCTCCCAGCAAGACCTGTTAAGCATACTGTGAACTAGCTTCTTCGCCAGAAACGTACGTTGTTGCTGTTGATCGCTTT
>CAUZXP010000281.1:10000-14631 GCA_963584105.1 Alviniconcha strummeri | reverse complement strand
CCTCGACTTTCACACGGCTCCTGAGCTGTTTCAAGAGGTTCAGATTCTGAAAAGTTTTAAAGGCGTATCGCATGGTTGACTGAGAATGTGCTGTGCACAGAGACGGCGCGATACTAACCATTCTTTTGTCTTGCTCTTCTCGGTAATCTAATGCATCTTATTTTCCATACTGAGTACACGCTGACCCCCACTCCCACCCCCACCACACACACCCTCCCACTCTACTATAGCCCGTAATACCATAGATCACACCACACTTAAAAGCCACGCTTTCCAGCATCTCCCTCCAAGGAAGAAGGATGTCGTAAACCAGTGCTTGGAGTTTGAGATCGTACCTCTCCAAATTTAATTTGAGAGCCAAGTACTTCCGTTTGTGCGGAATCTTGCATGGTTTAGGGAATAACTAAACAAAGTGAACTTGTAACGTGCATTCCAATGTTGCTATTCATACAGCATTGCCATTGCGAACTGCAGCCCGCTTCTCCACGCGCGTCTTCAGCCTGAGATCTCTCTGACTCATTGTTCTCTCAGTCTCACTGTTTTTGTCGGTTGGTCTGTCCGAGTGTCTGTTGGACTGTTTGTCGGTTGGTCTGTTTGCCTGTTCGACTAGTTGCCGGTTAGTTCTGTCTGTCTGTTGGACTGTTTGTCGGTCGGTCTGTATGTCTGTTGGACTGTTTGTCGGTTGGTCTGTCTGCCTGTTCGACTATTTGCCGGTTAGTCTGTCTGTCTGTTGGACTGTTTGTCGGTTGGTCTGTCTGTCTGTTGGACTGTTTGTTGGTTAGTCTGTCTGTCTGTCTGTTGGACTGTTTGTTGGTTAGTCTGTCTGTCTGTCTGTTGGACTGTTTGTCGGTTAGTCTGTCTGTCTGTTGGACTGTTTGTTGGTTGGTCTATGTGTCTGTTTCCATCCGCCTGTCCGTCCGCCGAGGCATCGTACACCTATTTATTAGTTTACAGGTTACTGCAATATAAACTCTCTCTCTCTCTCTCTCTCTCTCTCTCTCTCTCTCTCTCTCTCTCTCTCTCTCCCTCTCTCTCTCTCTCTCTCTCACTCTCTCACTTCCCACCTGTTTCTCTCCCTTTCCTTCGCTCTTTCGCTCCATCAGTCTACAAGTCTCTGTCTGTCTCTTTCTTTGTCTCTGTCTCTCTGTCTCTGTCTGTCTGTGTCTCTGTCTGTCGGTCGGTCGGTCGGTGTCTGTCTGTCTGTCTCTCCCATCTCTCCCCCCCCCCCCCCACCACCTCCTCCCCTCCATTTTCTCATACCCCCTTCCTTCATCACGTCTCACCCCCTCCCTGTCTCCATATTCCTTTCACCGTTATTCGCCGGCGAACAGCAGCGGCGTCTGGCAGCTGGCGGTGGGGCGACTACAACTTAACATGCCTTTACCATTTAGTCATCGGCTGGATGAAAGGACCAGAAGGCGTCTGTGACAGCGCCGCCTCAGGTACCGCGCTTACCTGTGCACAGACGCGATGGTTTGGCTCCTCGGGGGGGCTTCTTCACTTCACTCACTCTGCAGCGAAACGCTGCGTAGCTCCGGCTGTCAATGTTGTTGGGTGCTGGAGACGGGGAGGGCTGCAGTTTGATCGGTCACAGTTAGGTCTGGACTTTATTTTGTATGTGCGTATATGTAATTTTGGTGGGGGGGGGGGGGGGGGGGAGGGGACGGAGGGGGGGGGGGGTGATGTGGGAGAGGGAGGGATGGGTGTGGGGGGGGGGGAGGAGATGTGCGCGGGCGTGGCTGATAATTCAGTTTTGTTTTGTTTTGGTTTTTAACACGCAAGTTTTATTTATTACTTTAAAAAAGATTCTATTCCGTGAAACCGTGGGGAGGTTTGTTTCATTTATTCTCTCTCTGTGTCTCTGTCTCTCCCTCTCTGTCTCTGTCTCTGTTTCATTCTGTCTCTGTCTGTCTGTCTGTCTCTCTCTCTGTCTCTGTCTCTGTCTCTCTCTGTCTCTCTCTGTCTCTTCCTCTCTCTCTCTCTCTCTCTCTCTGTCTGTCTGTCTGTCTGTCTGTCTGTCTGTCTGTCTGTCTGTCTGTCTGCCTCTCTCTCTCTCTCTCCCTCCCCCCCTCTCTCTCTCGCGCGCGTCCTAAAGTAACTCAGAACGGTTAACAGGACTTTGAAATCAGTTACCCCCCCTCCCCCTTCACCCATCCGTGTGTGTGCGTGTGTTTGTGTGTGTGTGTGTGTGTGTGTGTGTGTGTGTGTGTGTGTGTGTGTGTGTGTGTGTGTGTGTGTGTGTGTGTGTGTGTGTGTGTGTGTGTGTGTGTGTGTGTGTGTGTGTGTGTGTGTGTGTGTCTGTTGGAGTCAGCATTTTTCCCTGACGCGAACCTTTCCCGAAAGGAAAAAAAGAAGAAAAAAAAGTACCCAGTATACAAAGTGTCGCGCCACCTACCAGCCTGGGTGGGCACACCTGGCAGGTGAGACGCCACGATGCTTGCAAAGTGCCGGGTGTGAAGAGCGACGTGTGGCAAGCGTGAAGATTAATCAGAGTCCTGGCATTTGTTCCAAAGAGGCCGCTGAAAAGAATGTGAGCTGTTCCAAGACGGTCACGTGGACAATAGGAGTGTCGTATTGCACAGGAGAAGAAAATATCGCGATGAATATCTCTTTCTTTCTTACTTTCTTTCTTTCTTTCTTTCTTTCTTTCTTTCTTTCTTTCTTTCTTTCTTTCTTCTTCTTCTTCCTTTCTTTCTTTCTTTCTTCTTTTCTTTCTTTCCTTCTTCTTCTTCTTCTTCTTTTTCTTCTTCTTCTTTCTTCTTCTTCTTCTTCTTCTTCTTCTTCTTCCTTTCTTTCTTCTTTTCTTCCTTCCTTTCTTCTTCTTCTTCTTTTTTTCTTTCTTTCTTCTTTTCTTCCTTTCTTTCTTTCTTGGTTTCTTTCTTTCTTTCTTTCTTTCTTCTTCTTCTTCTTCTTCTTCTTCTTCTTCTTCTTCTTCTTCTTCTTCTTCTTCTTAACTACCAAGAAACAGATTTTCTCTCAAATTTGAAAAACAAAATTTTGATATCAATGTGAATCGGTGGTGGTGCTGCTTATACACTTCAATGCATGCGACAAGCACCTTGATTACACTTACCATTGTGCTACTGACTGCCTCCAAAACCATTGTTTATTCGTTCGACTTGTCTCCGGATGGATACTGACTGGGACCGGAGAGATTTCAGGAGGTGAGTGGAGCGGAAACTATACCTAACGCTACACTGTCACCGCCAGAAGGACTTCGGCGTTAAGATGAGCAGCGAGAAAAGCCATTTCAATGTTCATCCATTGTGAGGGACAAAGTCGCAAAGACAGTGTCCACAGACCACAGCTTTTGAAGAGAGAGGAGAACCGAAGCGGGATCGAACCGAAGGCCTACTGCTTACCAGTCTAACGCCTTACCGCTAGGCCAAGCCGGCTGACACCTCCATAGCATCAGTTCCGTTCATTGTTGCGTTACGTCCATTCTATCTCCATGTCAAAGAGACAGACAGACAGACAAACAGACAGACAGAGGTTATTTGCTCTCGACAGCCAAGTTAAGTTACGATCGAGTGTGGTCACCACATGGATGGGTAAGCGTTACGTGCTAGACTGCTCCCGCTCCGAGATTTCTCCATAGTCTGTCCAGGCTCTACAAAGGTCCTTCGGATGAGACTATAAACCACAGAGCTTAGGAGCTGTGTGGAAGTCGAGGTGGCCTTTTGGACTCCCTCTCCCTAATAGTCCTCATAGTCTCTGTGGACTTAAAGCAACATTAAACTTAAATTAGAAACTGATATCGCCCGTGTGTACACTCATTCGTAAATATCACTTACGTTCGCTAAAGATTTCGTTGCCGGTGTCAGAGTTTAGTGGATTATGGAAACGCCCAAATATAAACCAGCATGCACTAAAAGTGTCAGAGTCTTCGAAGCGTTGTAATTGGACACTATGCGACAAGGGACACAACGCCATAGACCTGAATCGCCGACGATAACTATCACCTGACACGCGAGTTAATAAATAGGAAGTACATAAACTCCGCAAACGAGTACATCCTCAAGGATACATTTCACTAGGTTTCATGTTCAGTGCAGCGCATTAGACCATAGCGTGGCCATGAAGTCTGGAGCCGCAGGACATAACACCACAGACATGAATCGCTGACGATAACTGTCACCTGACATGCGAGTTAATAAATAGGAAGTACATAAACTCCGCAAATAGTACATCCTCAGGGATACATTTCACTAGGTTTCAGTGCGGGGCATTAGACTATAGCCACGAAGTCTGGAACCGCCTGGAACTGCCGCTTGATTGTTGCCATTACACTCCCATCTCTGAGCGTTGGCCAATAGGACGCTGTCACGAATGTCGGTGTAAAGCTATTAACCCTTCCCCCGCCCTTAGGATTTCGGGACGTCCTAGACAGAGCTGCTTTCTCTTTGCCACCGTCTTGAGGTGGCCCTGTGCGACTGGCAGGACGTTAAAATCCAATTACTAACTAAGGTTCTGTTCATCGGTTGCTTTTTTACCGTTGCTGTGTGCAAGGTGTCTGTGTCGTACAGATAACTGTTTTGCGTTGTCCTATTAAAAAAAGTATTCTCGTGAACCTTGTGTGGATTTCTTCTTCTTCTTCTTCTTCTTCTTCTTCTTCTTCTTCTTCTTCTTCT
>CAUZXP010000281.1:0-5000 GCA_963584105.1 Alviniconcha strummeri | reverse complement strand
ACTACCCCAACACATCTCTACCAACTCTACCCCATACCCCATTACCTGTCTACCAACACTACCCCAACACCTGTCCCCGAACACATCTCCACCAGCACTACCCGAACACTACCACAACACATCTCTGCCAGCACTACCCAACCACCTCTCCATCAATTGCAAGCTAAGTAGTTCAGATTTGATTCTTATCGTCGTTTGTTCGTGTATTATCTGTTTATTGCTTGAAATAAAAGAAGTGTCTTTGTTGAAAGTTTTCTTCTTCTTCTTCTTCTTCTTCTTCTTCTTCTTCTTCTTCTTCTTCTTCTTCTTCTTCTTCTTCTTCTTCTTCTTCTTCTTCTTCTTCTTCTTCGTCTTCTTCTTCTTCTTCTTCAAAACATTTCTGTGTTTTTATCTACCTACGCATTTAACTTGTGTGAAGACGTCAACAGTTGTAACCTAGTTAAAGACGTAGGTCACATAAAAACAATTAATTGCACCAGAGACACAATATACGGCGATGTTGCAACGTTTACATCAGCAGCAGCAGCTAAATGAAGGAGATACCCGAGAAGGTTGTAGTGCTGCTGCTAGATGTATAATAACATCTGTCTTTGCCTTCTTCTTTTCTCTTCCTGTAATTTTTTATATATAAATATTTTAGCTTGTTATGTTTTTGTTTTTGTTTTTATTGCAGTTAATAAGAAATCAAAACAAAACAAACAAAAAATGACACAATCTGTTGCAACCCATATAAATGTAAACTTCCAGCCCACATATTATCTGATAGTTTCTTTTCTTTTTTCTTGGTCTTTATTTTTTTTAAAGTTTTACACGTATGTATGTTTTTTACTTTGTACATCAGATATGCCAACTCTATCGTTTACGACGAGAATGCAGTGTGTTATTCCGGACGCAGAAATCATAATTCCTTCTGCCGAGAACCAGAGATTTCAATGGTTATCTCCTCTAAGTCGAAGTGGGTCAGAATATAGCTGTGCATGTCTCGCCTTCTGCCAGGAATTTAAACCTCACCACTTCTACCATCCCAGTTTTAAGAAAAAAAGAAGACTTAAACAAAATTAAATCACAGATCCTCTCTCCACTCTTTTTTAACCTGTCTGCGGCATTTTCTCTTGTGGTCCGCGAGAAAGAAAGAAAGAGAGAGAGAGGCGGGGGGGGGGGGGGGGGGGGTGTGTATCACCGCTCAATGTCGAAAAGTGAATGGGAAGACACACGTTAGCCATGTTCAAACAGCCCCAGCAATGCAGCTGCTGGTCCATGAAAACAGCTCTAGTTCATGGTGAGCCGGTTTGGTGTTATAGGCTCCTAGCGGTAAGACGTTATAGGTTCGTAGCACACCACGTCGGTTCGATTCCGCTTTGGCTGTCCTTTCTCTTTAAACGTTAAGGTCCATGGACAGAGGCAGATTCAAACTCCAAGCACTGGTTTACGACATCCTTCGGAGGAAGATGCCGGAAAGCGATGCTCGGAGTGTGAGGCAGATTGTGACTTTGTTCCTTCACGATGAATGAAACTGGCCCGCTTCACACCGCTGCCCATCTCAATACAGGAGGCATTCTGGTGGGTAAGTAAGTAAGTAAACATGGTGCTTAACGTCCATAGAAATTATGAGGCTTATTAGGGGCGGGCAGAAGGGGGGAAGGGGGTATGGAGGTTGGGGAAGAGGGAGATTATACACCTATCGCTACACTGTCACCACCAGAATGATTCCTGCATTAAGATGGGCAGCGATGAGAGCCATTTTAATGTTTCAGTAGGAACTGATGGACAAAGTCACAAGACAGTGTCCACAAACCACAACCTTTCTGAAGAGAAAGGAGAGCCGAAGCGGTGTCTAACCGAGGTCCTTCCGCTTACCAGCCTAACGCCTTACCGCTAGGCCAAACCGGCTCACATTCTGGTGGTGACAGGGCATCGTCAGGTATGGTTCCCCTCGCCGCCCCGCCACCCACCCTATTTCCCTCTCCTTCTGGGATCTCAGTCCCCGTTAACACCTCTCCGGAGACAACCCGGTGATTGTGAGCCGGTTTGGCCTAGCGATAAGGCGCTAGGCTAGTAAGCAGAGGGAGCTCGGTTCGAATCCGCTTCGGCTGTCCTTTCTCTTCAAATTTGTGGTCTGTGGACACTGTCTTGTGACTTTGTCCCTCACAGTTAGTGAAACATTAAAATGGCTCTCATCGCTGCCCACCTTAACGCAGGAGTCATTCTGGTGGTGACAGTGTAGCGATAGGTATATAATCTCCCTCTCCCCCACTACCTCCGTACTCCCACTACCCCATCTCCCCGTCCCAAATAAGCCTTATGGTTTCTGTGAATGTTTATTTACTTACTTACCTACCTACCTACCTACCTACCTACATACCTACCTACCTACTACCTACCTACCTACCTACTTACTTACTTATTTACCCGTCGATAAGCAAGTCTAACGAAACGTACACACCGCCTAAAATCCCTCCCACCCGGAAGTAGCGAAGCAGCAGATGCGGGGTAACAATTAACGTTGTCGGTCAGTCTTTATGCACAATCCGCCTGCTGGGGACAATGTGTGTTTGTAGGTATAAACCCCTGAGATTTCCGGGGCTTCGCCTTGGTGTTAAACAGCTAAGACTATATAACTACAGTGCTTGCTCTATCTGTTTGGCTCCGTCAGAGAACTCGGAACTATCACAATTTCTGATAACTGGTCAGGCAGCCACAATATAGTTGTTCTTCTAGAGAATCCTCACCATGATAATTCTAGATAATCCTCTCTCTGAAAACCCTGGAGGATCCTCGCAAAGAAAACTCTAGAGAATCCTTGGAACGAAAACTGTAGAAAATCCTCACTATGAATTGTCTAGAGAATCCTCACCATGAGAACTCTAGAGAATCCTCACCACAGAAACTCTAGAGAATTATCACCATGAGAACTCTAGAGAATCCTCACCACGAGAACTCTAGAGAATCTTCACCACGAGAACTCTAGAGAATCATCACAAAAACTTGAGAGAATCCTCACTACGGAAACTATAGGGAATCCTCACTACGAGTTGTCTATAGAATCCTCACCATGAGAACTCTAAAGAATCCTCACCACAAAACTCTAGAGAATCCTCACTACGAGAACTGTAGAGAGTCCTCACAACGAAAACTCTAGAGAGCGCTCGCTACGAAAACTAGAGAAATCCACAGCACGAGAACTTTAGAGAATCCTCACTACGAAAAGTCTAGAATATCCTCAGCACGAGAACTTTAAAGAATCCTCAGTACGAAAACTCTAGAGAATCCTCAGCACGAGAACTTTAGAGAATCCTCAATACGAAAACTCTAGAGAATCCTCACTACGGAACTGTAGACAATCCTCACCACGAAAACTGTAGGGAATCCTCACCACGAAAACTCGAGAGACTCCTCACTTCGAGAGTTCAGTCTTCACTACAAAATAACCTCGAACAGGTTTCTGGAGATTCGTCCAAAATTCATTAATTCCCGGCCCTGGAACGCAATGTTTGCCGTCTTCTTCTCTAACTTGTAATCGGATTGAAACTTCACAGTGACTATTTGATGCCCAAATTCGCTAGGCAACCAATTATGCGGCCATTTTTATCAGAGTGAGGCATTCGCGGGAGTCCCGGACTAACACATGCTCGTATAACACAGGATTAGCGAGGCGTGTGTAACGCGACTAGCCGTCCAGACATTATGTTCACCACTATTTTTTAGGGGGGTGGGGAGGGGGAGGGATCTCCAGTATTTTCCAGGAGAGGAAAACGACCCCACGAAGTGGTACCAACGACGATTTGACCTGACGGGTAGATTGAATCACTGAATTTATTCTCTTCATTAAACTGTGCTAACTAGAAAATTGGGTAACGGTCCATGGTGTTGCATTTTCATGTGCTGGTGAGTATTAGTCGCCAGAATTTAGGATCCGAAGTTGTGAGTTGTTGCTATCTGCCGTTTTCTTTATTTTCTGATCTTTTATGTTATTATTTTTTGGATTTGTTTTAGGGTGTGTGTGTATGTGTGTGTGTGTGTGTGTGTGTGTGTGTGTGTGTGTGTGTGTGTGTGTGTGTGTGTGTGTGTGTGTGTGTGTGTGTGTGTGTGTGTGTGTGTTGGGGGGTGTCTTTCAAGGAAAGACTTATAGCCATTTGTGTTCAGAAGAATGCCTCTTCTTGTGCCGATTAAGGTTGTAAATCTGTAAATAACATCGATCTTTGCTTAGTCCTCCTTCATCTTCTGTTTGTGTGCTATTAGAGTTAATCTGTAATGGTGTTGTTGTGCTTTGTTGTACGTTTCTTCTTCTTCTTCTTCTTCTTCTGCTACTTTGCACTGTTTTTCTTGACTTTTGACGTGTCTGTTATCTGTAAGTTTGTTTTGATTTACCTTATATATATTCCCATGTATCATGCATACATTGTAGCTTTAGCAAGGCGAATTTTTAAGAGAAAACTCAGTTTTTATTTTAATCTTTTGGCTATACGACTATACTTTGCACAGATGCGTGTGTGTGTGTGTGTGTGTGTGTGTGTGTGTGTGTGTGTGTGTGTGTGTGTGTGTGTGTGTGTGTGTGTGTGTGTGTGTGTGTGTGTGTGTGTGTGTGTGTTATAGCTTTTATTATTTTTTAACTAGGACAAAATGTAAGGCTCCGCCTTTTTTTTTCCTTTTTTTTTTTAAAATCCCTGAGTATTAAAGATCAGTAAGTGAGTCAATCAATCAATTAGTCTATGACAACTAACTAATTCCGAACTCCGGGGCTGTCCTTTAATTTTGTCCCCACCCCACCCCACCCACCACCTCTCCCTTCTGGCTTGATCGGATCTGGCTTGATCGAGAAACCCGTTCCCAAAATAGTTGCCCACAGTCATGCAACTGGCGGTTGGCTTTCATTTGATGTCACTGCAGCTTCAGTCACCGGCTTTGTTCCTCCGAGTTTTTTTAGTCCTCACGCACACTATCTTGTCCCAAGCCAGACAAGCCTTTGCGTATCAACCGGGGAGGGAAAACACTACGAGTTC
>CAUZXP010000279.1:0-28480 GCA_963584105.1 Alviniconcha strummeri | reverse complement strand
GTGACTGAATCAGTGAGCTACATATTTGTGTCTGGACACTGTTAGACGTGAAGAGAGCGAGGAGAGAGAAGGTGGCCCTTTCAGAGTGTGGTAAGACTGAACAGAGCAGCCAGAGGGAGGGTGGACTGGGCCCAGGCTGGGGTGTGGGAGGAACAAGGGGGCGGCATCACAAATGGGTAAACAAGACACAAGTTGCTGACGTTAACACCCACAAGGTACCTTTACACCCACATGGTGCCCTTACACCCATATAATTATGGTGCCTTTACACCCACATAGTGCCCTTACACCCACATGGTGCCCTTAAACCTATATGGTGCCTTTACACCCACATAGTGCCCTTACACTCACATGGTGCCCTTAAACCTATATGGTGCCTTTACACCCACATAGTGCCCTTACACCCATATAGCGCCTTTATGACTTGTGAGTGAAAAGATTTGAAAACACTGATTCCCACCTGTGTGCTGTTCATTCACCTGCAGATGTTTTACCTTCAACTTATTGTCTTAAAACACGACACCAACCCGTTAGTATTCACACCGGTTTTGAATTCAACACTGAAACATGGACTATGAAATCAGCATTTGCTCACACTACTATTACAAATTATGACTTCCTTTACAAAACCACACACCAACACGCTCTTCCATTTATCAACTCTCAGATGAACAAACAAAACATTAAAAAAAATTAGGAAGAGCAATTTAAGGAACAGCATTGCAGACAGTTATCATAAATTCTTCATCCAAATACAATGCAGTCAGCAATAAAAAGAGCAAAAGAAAAACGAAAACAAGGGTGTGTTTGTCTTGGCCACTGGTAACAATGCCAGTCTCTCTTTCCACTTTGCCTGCACAGGTGTTTGAAAGTGGACACCACGACATTCAACATAATGGAACAGTAACAGTGAATACAAAGTAATGTGGGGAGTATTACATTTCACTAACTTGCTGTCATGAACAGTAGTACAGCATGCAAAACCTCTCGACTGTGTTACCTGATCAACCCGACCGGAAACCTTGTAGCCTGAGCCACAGTTTTCAAAATACGCTCATTCACTGAATCAGCCAGTGATTATGTAATAACAATCATACTCAACAAAACACCACAATATTAATGAAATCTTTTTGTATAAGAAAATGAAACAAACAGTACAGGAGCTTATCGTACTTGTAATTCAGGGTATCATTACCTTTACCTTTTTACAGTCAGTACAAACAGGTCAAATTTACCACAATCAAGTGCCTGCTTGTAAAGTAATACACAAAACACCATGCACACACACTGAATAACAGAACGGATTAAGTTAAAACTAAGACCACCATGTATCAGCAGACATAAACTGTTACCAGTCAGTGTGAAACACATGTACAATTTGAGGCTGGTCAGAAAGTGATGAGGCAGAGAAAGGCTAATCTCCACTCAAGTGTGCAGCACAGGTACCAAGGTCATTATCATCACTAATGAGCACGCACACACACACACAAAGAGGCCGAGTGGCATGCACCCTTCTGACAACAGATGTGGACTGTTACTGCCACAGTGTCAGTCTTATATGCCACAGTGTCAGTCTTATATGCCACAGTGTCAGTCTTACAGTATGATGATAGCATACTTGCTACACATACCAGAAGGAAAAAGACAAACCAATGAGCCTGGGCCACGACAAGCACCACGTACAGCAAATTACACAGATGACAACACCGGACATCGAAATACTACAAGTGAACCAAAAAAAGGTGTCAAAACTAATGTCTGTCTGGCTGAAGTGTAAACCTATTTGTGAGCATCCATTCACGCATCCACATCTTTGTGCTGTAGTAACTAGTGTGAATAAAAAGAAAAAAGAAAAACAACAAATGATGAAACTTCCATCCACAAAATCATAAAATGGGAAAGAGCAACTTGGTTAATGTTATTCTGTGTGTCTGTGGCTCTGAGCGTTGTGAACAGTAAACGTTGCTGTTATGGTCTGTGAACACTGTTGTGAAAGTGAGCAAACACTGTAACCAATGTCTGCCAATGTTAACATTATCAATAGTGATTCATCAATATGAATGAATTATAATGTTATGGTAGGTGAAGATCAATGTCTATAACTAAGTGTAAGTGTTCCAGAGAATGAACAACTTAGTTTGAGTCTGACCATGAGCACTTATGAGTGAACAATATCAAAGGGTACAAAACGACTGGAAGCTGAGTCCATATCAAATTTATGAAAGATGTTCATGACCACACGCAATGGTTTAGAAAACCCGAGGCATTCAATAAACGAAGTACTACATAAAAATTGTTGACCACAAGTAAAAGACTACAAATTCACACTATTTAATGTCTTATATTTATAAATACACCTTATGTTCAGATTACCAGAACAAACAGATCTGACTTTTGTTAAACGCACAACTGCTCCAAGTGGAGGCATGGCTCCAAACTAAGCATGCTTGTTCCTCAACACATTGTGATCAGACCGACAGAATCCCTGAACAGTCTATGAATATGAGGCAGTAGAGGCTGCAGGTATCCTAATGTATCCATAGATAAAAACACACAACAACAAACAAACACAAAAACCTTTCTCATTTTCTCTGTTTTGCCTTCTTGAAGTTCATCCATCTCCACGTCACTCTGCGCGATCCACTTTCCTCTAAAGCAGCCAGCAGTCAGTCCCCGTCATTCCGTGTCAATGCTTGCCCCAAAAAACCAAACCAAGAGGATACCGCTTTAATCACCACCTGCCCCCCCCTTTCTCCCCACCCCATGTGACTGAGAAAGGGGGTGAAAAAAGCTGATGCTGTGGCTGCCTTCCTCGTCTCCTCTCTAAAGTCCGAGTGTGAGTGTTGTGGCCCTGACTGTGCTGATGGCAGCCCCCACTCCATGCCACCAGCACAGCTGCCACAAGTGCTGGTCACTAGCGTCCTTATCGCTGGGTTTCCACAACTTCCATAGCTTTGGGCGACGCTGCCATTGGCTGGCACTGTGGCGAGGCGCTGGACCAGGGTGAATTGTGGGAATGGACTGCGTAGGAAGGCGAGGTGGGAGATCCAAACATTTTGCTGCCAGAATCCGCTGTGGAGAGCTTGGAAAGGGCGGCGAGGGCATCAGGGAAGTTGGGGGGTGTAGCTGGAGTGTTGGCTGGAGCACACAGCTGCAACCCATGCAAAACAATGTTAAACTTCCTAACTACTGCATGTGTGTGTGCAGGGGTGGGTGGCGGGGGGGGGGGGGGGGGGGGGGTATCATTGGTGGAGGGGAGTCACAGTCAGCTTGGGGTGTAGGGTGTCATTAACACAATGGTGCATGGGATGAGGAGTGGTGGCATCACTGATGATGTAACTGATAATGTGGGTGTTGTTACCATCATGGTACATAATGTGGGGTGGCAGGTGGGGGCAAGGGGTGTTATCACTATGTCTATGGGGAGTCATTAACATTATGAATATGACGGTTGTATCACTATCAGGGAGGGGTGGTGGGTGGGGGGCACGGGGTGTTATTATTATGTCTATGGGGAGTCATTAACATTATGAATAGGACAGTTATATCAGGGAGGGGTGGCCTCGTGTTTATTACAAATACTGAATAGTAAGTACATGCGGTCTGTGGTATCTCATCTTAGGGTTAAACCTTTATTCCCCCTCTTTCACTTTCTTCTGACCTACTGCAGCGATGCAGCATGTGTGGACTCAAAATGAGGCTGAAAGTGAAACGGTCTTCTTTCTTAGTGGAAGCTATTTTTACTAACTAGTCAACCTGCAACTGACCCCAAGCCTAGGTCAAAAGTACATGGCTTGAACACCAAGCTACCTACTAGTACTAACCTAGTGCCAGGAGCCATGGCCGCCTGGCTGAGCGCTGGTGGTGAGCTAGTTCATTATCAATTTAAAATGGCACTAAACTGACACAGACGCATACATGTATAGAACATCATGTTGCTGTTTTACATTTTGTTTTCTTTCTTTTTACTGTCTGAAAGCCAAAATACAGGTGATTTATAAATAATGGCAAAAACTGGGCCCCACTTAGTTTCCCACTCACTCTGACTGCTAGTGCTACAGTGCTAGCCAGTCTGGAGTACAGGGGCCCACATACATCATGAGCAACAGCCACCCCTATCACCTTTATCTTCTACAGAGTGATGACACTGAAAAGAATGGCATCCATGAAGCACAAATTGGGCTATCTCACTGGCCTAATCACATTCAAAGATACATAAGTCCTCATTTTTCTATGTTTAACATTAAGCTGCCTACAACAGTATACGCGGGGAACAAATGGTGGCTCCGATGCTGCTGTCACTGTGTTAGTGTCACTGACAAAGGCTACTACTTAAGAGAAAATGAACACGTGTAAGGACCGATGCTGTCTCATGTACCACAGAGGACCACAAATCTCTGGATGCCCTCAGTACCTTCTAGCTCTAAAGAGACTTTGAACCGAAGGTTTTGAACAATGCAGCTCAACTCGTCTTGAAAGCTCTCAGGACAGACCACATTACACCTCCTCTCTGCACTCTGCACTGCCTTCCAGTTAACACTAGAATCAAATGGATTTCATCAATATAAAATATCTTCTCTTTGCTTCAGTGCAACAACTTCTACTTTAAAAATTACAAAAAGCTGATATGAAATTTGGACCCAGAGGCACTGTTAAAAAAATGTTAACATTAAAACAACCAAAAATTCAACAACTTTGCAAACACATTTGTGACACTGGTACTTTTCCTTCAGGGTTTCCATCACTATGGATTTCATTGGATCCATGATACTTGATAGTAAGCTTCATGAATCAACATGCAGTTTCACTTTCAGTTTCAGTGCAAATATGACATTATATATGCCAATGTTAATTGTTATCCATAAGCTGCCAGTCTTTAGTGGTCAGACTATTAATAGTGTTATACAGTAAGAATTAAGATGGAATTCTGCTATTCTCCTTCCTCCTCACTAAATCACCCCCCCACCCCTCTCTCCGTTGCCTGCTGGCACAAAATGCTATACATAATAATGCTGTTGGCATTTGTAGTGGCCCACCAAACAGAACAGGTATTCATCCCACAGGTATTTCCACAATTCTAAACATTTATATGATCACCATGGAAAGGCTTTGCCAACTGGAATTCATGAACAAAATACAACTTTCCCTTCTAACTTCAGACAGTCCTGTGACATGCACTGACCACTATCATACAGACACAGTTATTCGATGCTCCTCCCAAAACCAGTAGTGCAACTAATGCTTCTCCCAAAACCATCACTGTGACTAATGCTCTTCTCAAAACCAGCAGCGCAACTAACGCTCGTCCCAAAACCAGCTGTGCAAGTAACACTCCTCCCAAAACCAGCTGTGCAAGTAACACTCCTCCCAAAACCAGCTGTGCAAGTAACACTCCTCCCAAAACCAGCTGTGCAAGTAACACTCCTCCCAAAACCAGCTGTGCAAGTAACACAACTAAACCCAGCAGTAGAACTAATGCTCCTCCCACCCCCAACATCAGCAGTGCAACTAATGCTCCTCCCACCCCCAACATCAGCAGTGCAACTAATGCTCCTCCCACCCCCAACATCAGCAGTGCAACTAATGCTCCTCCCACCCCCAACATCAGCAGTGCAACTAATGCTCCTCCCACCCCCAACATCAGCAGTGCAACTAATGCTCCTCCCACCCCCAACATCAGCAGTGCAACTAATGCTCCTCCCACCCCCAACATCAGCAGTGCAACTAATGCTCCTCCCACCCCCAACATCAGCAGTGCAACTAATGCTCCTCCCACCCCCAACATCAGCAGTGCAACTAATGCTCCTCCCACCCCCAACATCAGCAGTGCAACTAATGCTCCTCCCACCCCCAACATCAGCAGTGCAACTAATGCTCCTCCCACCCCCAACATCAGCAGTGCAACTAATGCTCCTCCCACCCCCAACATCAGCAGTGCAACTAATGCTCCTCCCACCCCCAACATCAGCAGTGCAACTAATGCTCCTCCCACCCCCAACATCAGCAGTGCAACTAATGCTCCTCCCACCCCCAACATCAGCAGTGCAACTAATGCTCCTCCCACCCCCAACATCAGCAGTGCAACTAATGCTCCTCCCACCCCCAACATCAGCAGTGCAACTAATGCTCCTCCCACCCCCAACATCAGCAGTGCAACTAATGCTCCTCCCACCCCCAACATCAGCAGTGCAACTAATGCTCCTCCCACCCCCAACATCAGCAGTGCAACTAATGCTCCTCCCACCCCCAACATCAGCAGTGCAACTAATGCTCCTCCCACCCCCAACATCAGCAGTGCAACTAATGCTCCTCCCACCCCCAACATCAGCAGTGCAACTAATGCTCCTCCCAGCATCAGCAGTACAACACTCCTACCAACACCAGCAGTCCATCTAACACTCCTCCCAATACCAGCAGTCCAACTAACACTCCTCCCAACACCAGCAGTATAACTAATGCTCCTCCTAACCCCTGCAGCACAACTTCAATCCCTCTCAACCTCTGCACACTGCAGTACAACTTACAGTTACAACTACAGTCCTTAAAGAGCTCTGCAGTGCAGAGCAGCTTTAAGGTTAAGTGGTGGAGGACTACCCCACAGAGACCTCCAAACAACATCTTCCTGGCTCCCAAGTCCCGGTACACCTGACCACCAATACACTTTTTACAACTTGGATACAGCAAACACAGTGTCTTGAAAAAATAGCGTACAGCCAAACATGATGCCAAACATATGGACAGTGCTTTTTTAAAGAACAATCCTGCACTTATCTAGTTACAATTCTGCCTCTGGTGCCTACTGCAGAATTCTGTGCAAACCCAATGGATAACAGCATTACTTTTCGAATGCTTGAGCTTGTGGTTACAATTCCGTCTCTTGTGCCTACTGCAAACTGTGCAAACTAATGGATAACAGTACAACTTTTTGAATCCTTGAGCTTGTGAGTCTCCATGGCAATCAACATTTCTCACTGGTTACATCTTGGCCCTACCTGGTACTAGCAGATTTCTGGCTGGTTTGTTTACCTTCATGAGTAGGTGGCCTATTGTCAGCTGGGTCCAAGCTAGTGGAAGGAACTGGTTTATAACTATCATCATGACTTCAAAACACCAACAGAAACAAGTCAGGGTTTTCCACCTTGTTTTTCACATTATTCTGAACTGTAAAATATGGTCAGTCCTGCATGCAAATGAACGGCAGGAAACTAGTAATGCAGCTGGAAACTGACACAGGCAGTGAACTACCACTAATCTCATTTGATGTCACCCTGTGAACTATCACAAACCTTGTTTGATGTCACCCATCCTGTGAACTACCACAGACCTTGTTCAATGTCACCCAATCTGTGCACCATCACTGACCTCGTTCGATGTCACCCACCCTGTGAACTACCACAAACCTTGTTCAATGTCACCCACTCTGTGAACTACCACTGACCTTGTTTGATGTCACCCACTGTGAACTACCACTGACCTTGTTCGATGTCACCCACTCTGTGAACTACCACTGACTTTGTTCAATGTCACCCACTCTGTGAACAACCACTGATCTTGTTCAATGTCACCCACCCTGTGAACAACCACTGACCTCGTTCAATGTCACCCACCCTGTGAACAACCACTGACCTTGTTCAATGTCACCCACTCTGTGAACTACCACTGACCTCGTTCAATGTCACCCACCCTGTGAACTACCACTGACCTTGTTTCATGTCACCCACCCTGTGAACTACCAGTACCACTTACCTCACTCAATGTCACCCACCCTGTGAACTACCACTGACCTCTTTTGATGTCACCCACCCTGTGAACTACCACTGACCTTGTTTCATGTCACCCACCCTGTGAACTACCAGTACCACTTACCTCACTCAATGTCACCCACCCTGTGAACTACCACTGACCTCTTTTGATGTCACCCATACTGTGAACTACCACAGACTTCGTTCGATGTCACCCACCCCAGCCTGGCAGCTAAGTTGATATGTTTTAACTGACTTTACACCCCAACATCAGAAAGACAGTGACTGAGCAAGACAGAGACTGCTTACAGCCTTTTATTGTTTTAAAGTTAAAACACATTTTGTCATACAGATATGGATTTTTTTTTTTTTGCGCATTGTAAATGCATCAGGTTTGAACAATTGCGTGAGTGGGCGTTATTTTGCCTAGAAAGTGTGTGTTTTTCTGTGTATTTGCGACCACTGCTAAGTGCCAGCACAGGGACACTGCCACTGTTCACAAGAGCTCAGCAGGGCTGACTGGGCCTTGGGGGAGGTCTTGTTGCCAACGTGAGCCCCTTTCTTCTTGCTCAAGTCAGAAGCAAAAGCCCTCCCCTTGGCACACTGTCCTGACGCCACCCATCACAACAAACACCCGCTTAGGTACAGAGGGCGGGCTTTGTAAGAAGAAGAAAGCACAGGAAACAGTTCCACTCCAAGGGGCACCAATCGAAACGTTTTTGGGGAAGGCCAATGTCAACCCAACCAGGTGTGGTGAAGATGATACCCCATGCTGCACTGGCCGATTTTACTCCTCTTTTTCTAAAATCCTTACCCTCCCCCTTAACAGAAAAAGAAAAGAAAAGAAGAAGTAGATATGGGTCAGAAAAATCGGGTTTCAGCAAGGCCTTTATCATGATCATGAAAAACTGGGTAGGATCTTACAAAATGCCTTTGTAACGTTTTCCTGTGTGGACTTCACTGCCACTTCACATCACCAAAGGCTGGAAATCTGACTTTCTGAGTCAAGACATTCATGCAGTTTACAATCAAACTCCAACATCCTGAGCAGTCAAACTGATGCTAGTTAATTTACTGTCCAACACAGCTGGCCAATTTTGCTGTACAAAATAATAATAATGTACATTTATCATGCGCTCATCAACGCCCTGAGCGCTCACATGATACATATTAACCTAAATATGATATTCTATACACATGTAAAACATAGTCCTACCAAAACAGTTTACACACACACACAAAAGCTGATTTCAGACTAATAAAATGTAGCTACACAACACAATGTATTTATAATAATTAACTGACAGAAGGATCAGTATGATCTAGCATAAATGTCTATTTGACAATGATGCAATTTGTGACAATGACATCCACTGATGTAGCATGTGACCCCAATGGTGTTCACACCATACATGATGTTCACACACTTCCTCAGCTTCCCTCCAGCTGATGATCTCACTCACCCTGTCCCCCACCTGTTGCTACTGCACCTGCCAAGTTCCTTGCAATGCTTTCAGTTGCAGGGGTACAGTTCTTTAACTGTACATAGTTAAATTACATCACTGTTATTGTTTTACAATTAGACCTATCTGACAGTCTTCCCAGTCTTAGACTCTTTAGTCTTAGTCTTAAATGGCAAGTATGTACCAATTATGCTACATGTCCAGGGCTGCAGAATACTCATTACCTAGCTGCCCCTGATGGACAAAAGTGGCTCACAAGCCCATTGGATGAGTCATAACTTTGACTTCTGTCCTGATGACTTGTCTGAGTTTACACTCTTATTACAATATTAGTCTGAAGTCTTACGCTGTAGATATATACTACCTATGGAAAAAAAATTATCACCAAAGAAGAAACAGCAATCTTGTCTACAAAATATTGTCATGATCTAACTTTAACAAAATCATGTAAAAGCAAAAGTGCCTAAAATTTTTTTTAGGGGGAAAATAAATAAATCACAGACTAATAATAATTCCTTCCAGTTTGTTATCTTTTATATTAATTATTCCTACCTACCAGGGAGAGCTGTTGTTGACATTTTTTACTTCTGTAAACTAAGTGTGAGTCCATCCCATTTCATAAATTTATTACTTGTTGTCAGTCCCAATGTCATTTGATCAATGACTACATACATTACTGATCTGGGACCAATGTACCAGTGAAGTCCACAACCATTACAGGGCAGTAGGAATTTCAGGCCTTACAGTATCTTATCAATACACTGTACAATCTGCCTTTCAACCCAAAAGCCAAGGAAAGAAAGAAAGAAAAATTCCTCAAATGTTTTCCTGCCTGGGCTTGTAAAATTATATCATAGCAGCACACTAGTACATATCAGCGGTAGTAGTTACAAAAACAGAAGAAGACGAAGAAGAAGAAGAAGAAGAAGGAGGAATACCTTCTTCACTGTAAGCAGTGTAAAAGATGTGTCTGGAGACACCAACAGTGAAGCCTGCAGTTGCAGTGCATGTCTTTACATACCCTTCTTCTTTCCTTTGATGCCCACAATCATGTTGACAATTGATGAATTATTCCAGCATTTATGTATAAATATTCTTTAACTGTTTTCATTATTAGTTTTAAATACCTGTGGTGTTTATTTCAAACAGATTTTAATAGTTTGTCTCACTCTCAATCCATTAGCTTTAAATATTTACTTTTGTATGTTAAAAAAAGAAAGAAGTTTCAATTAAAGAATAATGTATAAAAATAAACTTGAAAATAATAAACAAAGTCCACTGTTCTGATCAAATACTTCCATTTTCAGTTATGACACTACTAATGGCCAATAAGTACCGTCGGTTTCGGGCACACAGAGACGGACTGTTTACCAACAATACCGCCAGCAAAATGATGTCATCAACATGGGTGGTTTGCAATCCATTCAAATACTCACTGGATAATTTCCGTTTGTGTGGTGTCCATTGCAAGTTCGACACCTGGTGGGCACTGTAGTCTCTTGGAAAAACATGCTTAGCGCCGTCTGAAATAGACAGGAAATTAGTGATCAGTGGCGATGAGACAAAGGCGATTCACATCTCGGCAACAGACACGTCTGCGCAGAACGAAGTCAGCCTCAATGATAAACATTCGCCATGTTTACATCCGCTCGAGACCGTCCTTACCTCGAACTGCCATTTCGCAGCTTGTAGCAACTGTTTCGCCTGTTCAGCGTGGCATCCTGCTGCCAATACAAACTGGTTAATCATTACTTGTTGTTTGAGGTTATCCATGATTGGAATTATCTGAGTATTTCTGACAAAAACCCTGGTAGCACACTCTGGTATCCTGACTGTAAACACAGCCCGATAGGCTTGGTGTCGGGAAATGTGATTGATCAACCAGGATAGGCAACCAGTAAGGCTCTCTATGATTGGTTGATTTGTCGAAGAAGTGGGAGGAAAAAAGAACAGCTAAAATTGCGCTGAAAGTGATCAATTGTAAACATTCAGTTGTGTAATTACTACACTAGTTCCCCACAGAATACGTAACAACGCATTTCACATTTGTCTGTTAACTTCTTTCTCTAATGTCTTTGCTTTGGGAAGGCGTAATTGGGGCCGGTGTGCATGTTTGTTGATATTTCCTCATAATAACATTGCACTGTGCTATGACGTCACTTCCTGCTTCCCTGGGAGGAAGTAGTTGTGCGAAAGAGAAGGCATAGTTTCTTTGGTAAAATAAGAACATTTTACCACAAAGTTTGCGATGGGGGCATCTCTCACGAGCAGACGCAATACGGGCGTAGAGTCGGTGGACATATCATCAACAAATGCCTACCGTTATCCACCCAAAACAGGTATAAGTTATGCGTGATGGCTGTGACTGTGTTAATGCTTGTCCATTGGTTCAATAATAACTGTCATTACTGTGTAGTGTGTATCTTTTTAAAATACTGTCACTTGTACAGTTGTAGTCTATGGGGGTGTTTTTCCCCCTAGCGAATATCCTCTTGTTGATGAAACGTCGGCAGGATTTGTTGTGAAGGTAAGAAACACCTTCGCTACCGTCGATTAGCCACCGTCGATTGTGTAGCACTAGCACAGTAGCAGTGTAATTCCGTAAAATTTTACAACTGAATTCCACTGATCATCTGAAATTATCCTAGTAGATACAGTGGCATATTTTGAGCTCGAGAGTACCACAAGTGAGCTGCATACACGCACACCTAGCAGACAGTCATCACATGCACACACACACACACACACACACACACACACACACACACACACACACACACACACACACACACACACACGCAGAGGGAGAGAGAGGAAGAGAGAGAAAATGTAATTGTAAATGGAAATGTTGCAACTTTTTAATGTGGCTGATAAAAGTTGTAGTATAGGTGATTATGAATAAATGTGAATGGTGAGGGAATAAGAATATATTGTGCGTGTGTGTGTGTGTGTTTTAAATAATACTTTATGTAAATTGTTTTGGTAGGACTATGCTCAACATCAGTACATGTGTATAGAATATCATGTTTAGGTTAATATGTATCATGTGAGCACTCAGGGTGTTGATGAGCACACGATAAATGTACATTATTATTATTATCAGATTGGTGTATGATTATGAATATGAGTATCATTTGTGCCATCTCACATTCTCAGGATATTATTTCTCTAAAAAGTCTAGTGCATACATGTTGTTAGTTATGCCATCTCAGGATGGGTTGTGCCAAATTAAGCATTGTTTTTTACTTTGAACTTGAATTGGTGCTTGTGCTGATTAAAAACCTCAGATCAGCTTATAGTTGTTCAAGATTGTGAATCATTGACATTGCATGTGACAGCTTGATTTGGCACATGTCTCAAATTGGCAGGTAACGTACTTAATTGTCACTGATCAGTCAATTTGGATCTGTGAATGTCTGTGATGCTGACCAAAGTGTGATGTGTGCCACGGTCCCTGGAGACTTAGGCTGCAGGTGATGAGCAATGGTCCAGCAGGGAATATTTTCTCACTTCAGTTCAGGGTACATTGTTCCAGCAGGGAATATTTTCTCACTTCAGTTCAGGGTACATTGTTCCAGCAGGGAGTATTTTCTCACTTCAGTTCAGGTTGCAATGTTCCAGCAGGGAATATTTTCCCATGGTGTTCAGGTCGCAGTGTTCTGGCAAGAATATTTCCCTGTGAGTATGACTATTCAGGTTGCAATGTTATTTTCCCATGGGATTTCAGGTGCAGTGTTCTAGCACTTGCAGCAGGGAATTGTCCTGTGGATTAATGGAAATTCAGGTTGCACTGTACCACTACCAGTACCAGCAGGGAATTTCCATAGGATTAGGAATGCACAAAGTTTATTCAGATGGTGGTGTTCTGCTCAGGGAATTTTCCCATGGGAATTCTAGTTAAAATGTTCCAGCAGGGAATATTTTCCCTTGATAATTCAGGTTTCAGTGTTCCAGCAGGGAATATTTTTGGCATCGGATTTCATGTTGCAATATTCTAGAAACTGAAATTTGTAGTGCTCACAGAATTTTCCTTCGGAAACATCAGTGGGAAAAAACACGCTAGTCATGCATACAGGAGCAGCTACTTTGTAGTTTGCAGTGAGTGATATCTGCGATACGCTGATACTGGCAGTGAATAATGATTTAAAATAACAACAACTTGTTTATTATTTGTTTTTATTTCGTTTATTACTCAGGGCTGTCGGGAGACATCTTTGCCTTTGGTCCAGATGGAGACAATTGACAGCATGCTTTTGTGTTTAAACAGGGAGCTATTTTGGGACTCACTTCATCATGGGTGGGGAGAGGTTTGAGTCCCCACAACCAGGGGAGTACCTGTTTGGGGATAATGAGGACCTCAACTTCCTGGGCAACAAACCAGTTCCTGTGAGTCATTGTCAGTTTGTTGCATTGTGGATAATACATCATTACATGTAAATTGTAATAACTGAGCTAAGAACAGTAACTCTTGGATTATTAATATTATTATTATTCATAGCTTTTATATAGTGCTATTCTCTGCTCTTGAGCAGACTCACTGCACACATGTGCTATGTGATTCTGAATGAGTGACTGTATCCTTTTATTGCACATATTATTAATGCCTATGAAAGAGGTGTATTGATACTACTAGCGATAGTGCACTTTGGTTTTTGCATGGCTGGTACCACATGAAACTGCTGCTGTCTCAGTGCAAGTTCTGTGTACATCATTCAACCATGCACCAGTTTACAGTGTCACTTTATAAAAAGCCATATAAGTAGTATGTTTGTGTGTTTAGCTGTGTAAGTGCAACCTGCCACCTACACTTTTGGCAGAATGACTGGGATATTTTATGTGCTACTGCGGTAACATGGGCAGAGGAACAGATACTGAAATAAGAGTCAGCACAGAAAGTTACCCTGGAGAAGAAAATTCTCCCGCCAGTCTTGTCCAGGACTCAAACCCGGGACCTTTTGATCACGAGTCCAGTGCTCTAACCACTGAGCTATCCCTGCTCCCTAGTAGGACAGTGTTGAAATGCTTCAAGAGATATTTGTGTGCAATGGTCTGTCTTCAGGTCCAAGAACAATTTTTTTATTCTTCTAGTTCTGTACTTATACCGAATATAGACTGTGTACAAATAAAGTTTGACTCTTTGAGTATAACAGTGACTGTATTATATATGTGTGTGTGACTGTGAGTGATTACACTGTGTGTGTGTGTGTGTGTGTGTGTGTGTGTGTGTGTGTGTGTGTGTGTGTGTGTGTATTTGTGTGGTATGTTACTGTTACTAACTGGTGTTAGTACTTATTTATTTATTTTGGGAAGGAACTTGTCTTTTTACACCCAGTCAACCTTGATGGTTATTTAAGAATAATCAATGCATTGTTTGGTAGAAAAAAGAAGAAAAAGAAATGGTATTATGTAAAGACTCCTATTTGTATGAAACATAGCATGAGCATGATAATATAAACTAGAAAAAGTAAAAACTACAATGCTTTGAATAAGGTTCTCACTCTTCACTTCATGCATTCTATGAATTAGAAACCTATATTATTATGCATTTATAGTAAATGAGATAAGGTTTTGAAAAGGTTTTATTTCACATCACATTCAACAGTTGTAATGTATTATTTACTGCTAAGTGATTCTGTGTTGCTTGCATAGATCTGCACTGTAGGTGTTGATATTGTAAACCTGTCATCAACCTGTCACCAGTCTTAGTGTCATATTTTAACTTGATTTATAATGATAGTGTGTGCTTTTTCCCCCCCGCAGTTCCCTTACCCTGTTCCTACTGGCAACGAGCCAACCAAAACTCTGAAGAGTCTTATCTACATCCGCAAAGACTCCCTGCGACTTGTCAAGTATGTGTCATTTCATTTAAGTGCTTTGTTATTCTAGTGCACAGTAAATCAGAGCTAGTTTATTTCTAATGGCATTTGTAACCAGTGCTGCATGTTTATAAGTTTGGATTGTACAGATTTTGATCAAGTCACAAGTGCAAGCTAGTATTTTGGGTCCAGTCCTGTTGTTGTCATGCCATGTGCAAAGATTGTTGAAGTTGAGTTGTCTGTGTGTGTTGGGGGGTGGGGGTAGTGTGCTGCTTTACAACATGCACAAAGAAACATGGACTTATTATTCTTAAGAGTTAAGATGTATGTTTTTTTTATTATTCTTAAGAGTTAAGATGTATACAAATAAAAGGGACACTGCCTTAGACCAAATTCAAAGAAGCAATTAAACCTTATATTATTCACAACTTGTGTTACATGATGCCTGCTGCCTCTAGATGTTTATACATGTATGTACACTGATAGTGACACAGGAGTTTGGCATTTTGCACAGTTGGGATCAGCAGAGCTCTCAAATTTAAATCATGTTGATGCATGTATATCTGTCTACTCCCTTCAGTGGTACGTCCCACATTCCCTTCACCAAGAAAGTGGACCCCCCAATTTAAAAACAACAACAAATGGAGAGTTGTGCCTTGAGTGGGCACATATGACCTAAGATGACATGAGCAAGGTTATGAGACACTGACTGAAGATTCCTTGTCATCTCACTACAGGGCAATGGCTGCGGAGAAGCTGTCCCTGGATCAAGAAGACTCCAGCACCCTGTACAACATCGAGTTTGTCTTTGACTCCGATGTGCGCTGCACAGTCAAGATCCACTACTTTGCTGCAGAGGAGGTGGCAGGCGGGCAAATCATGTGGGTGGTTTTAGTGTTCAGCATGGGTGGTGACAGTGGTTGTGGGTGATTTTACTTTTTAGTGTTCAGCATGGGTGTTGACATTGGCTGTGGGTGATTTTAGTGTTCAGCATGGCTGTTGACAGTAGTTCTGGGTGATTTTAGTGTTCAACATGGCTGCTGACAGTAGTTGTGGGTGATTTTAGTGTTCAGCATAGCTGTTGACATTGGCTGTGGGTGATTTTAGTGTTCAGCATAGCTGTTGACAGTAGTTGTGGGTGATTTTAGTGTTCAGCATAGCTGTTGACATTGGCTGTGGGTGATTTTAGTGTTCAACATGGCTGCTGACAGTAGTTGTGGGTGATTTTAGTGTTCAGCATAGCTGTTGACATTGGCTGTGGGTGATTTTAGGGTTCAGCATAGCTGTTGACAGTAGTTGTGGGTGATTTTAGTGTTTAGCATAGCTGATTGACATTGGTTGTGGGTGATTTTAGTGTTCAGCATAGCTGTTGACAGTAGTTGTGGGTTATTTTAGTGTTCAGCATAGCTGTTGACAGTGGTTGTGGGTGATTTCAGTGTTCAGCATAGTTGCTGGCTGTAGTTTGGTACATTAGGTGTTCAGTACAGCTGCTAATGTCAGTAGATGTGGGGAATTGGATACTCATTACATTTACAGCTGCTGACTAGTTGCAGATGGATTGAGTGTTCAGTATGGCTGCAGCTTTTTGTGTAGGTTGAGCGTTTGTATTCCTCACTGCATGTGTTTGTTACAGCGTGAAAGAATATATATTCCAAGAGGATAGACAGTCAATGTTAACAGCTGATATCACGCTGGTGATGATCACTCACAAATCCTTTGGAAGGGCTTTTTTCCTGAATTATGTAAATAGTTGGATCAGAACTACCGAAATGCTGATCAAAAACATATGTATTGAATTGTACATATTGTTTGAAAAATAGAAACTAGTTAAAAAGAAAAAGGAAATCTAGGTTAAAAAAATTACATACTGGTTGAAAAATAGTGAAATACTGGTTAAACTTAAATGCTGATTGAAAATATTTGAAATAGTGGCAGCATGATGTTGAAATATTAGTTGTACTGTGCTGAACTACCGATGCTGTTGTGTTATTATTATTATTATAATGCTGTTGTGTTCAGGTACCATTCAAAGCAGCCATCGCTGTGCTCAGAGGGGTTTCACTACAAGAGGGGTGTGGCCCAGGTGTTCAGTCAACCAACTCACCTGCTGGACCCCAGCAAGTTTGCCGAGGAAGAGGTAAAAAGGCTGCCCCAGTGCACTGTTTTATGCATCTTCTGCCTCCCTCTCCTCCGTTGGACTGTGTTATTGGTTGCCTCCTTGGTTCCCACTGAGCAGCACATTCCTGCTGATCCCTCAGACCCCTCTCTGTTGGACTGGGTTATTGGGAAACTTCTTGGTTCCCATTGAGCATTGCATTGCTGCTAATGCTGGCTGATCCCACACAGACAAGGCTTTGGGAAGGCTTAGCTTCGTCTCTTGCAGGCCCTTTGGAGGCTGTAGGTCTGGTTGCAGACCTGTAAGCTCCACATGTTGAACAGGCGAAGGTTTGGGCTGAGGATGGTGGGAGGCTGTATGTAGCTGATGATGGTTGGGAGGCTGTATGTAGCTGAGGATGGTGGGAGGCTGTATGTAGCTGATGATGGTTGGGAGGCTGTATGTAGCTGAGGATGGTGGGAGGCTGTATGTAGCTGAGGATGGTTGGGAGGCTTTAAGTAAGTAGCTGATGATGGTGGGAGGCTGTATGTATCTGATGATGGTGGGAGGCTGTATGTATCTGAGAATGGTGGGAGGCTGTATGTATCTGAGGATGGTGGGAGGCTGTATGTAGCTGAGGATGGTTAGGAGGCTGTATGTAGCTGAGGATGATTGGGAGGCTGTATGTAGTCTGATTGCTGATGCGCAGACCTGGAAGTAGCACACGTTGAGCAGGTGAAGGTCATATGAACTGTGATGTCATGTGTGAACTGTGATTGTCAGGTCATCTCGACTGTGGTGTGAAGTCATGTGAATGGTAATGTTGTCAATGTTGAGTTTTGTCAACTGTCAGTTAGCAGTGATGTTGTGTCAACTGTGATGTTGTGTCATGTTAGCTGTGATGTTGAGTTGTGTCAGCTGTGATGTCATTATCCAGTGTTTGCACAGTCAGTCTGCTCAAGACATCACATTTTTTGTAGTTTTGTCAACTGTGTCATTGAGTGGTGTTAACTGTGACATACAATGTCAGCTGTGATGTCATGTGAACTGTGTCACTGAGTGGTGTTAACTGTTACATACCATGTCAGCTGTGATGTCATGGGAACTGTCATTAAGTTGTGTGATGTCGTTAATGTCACACTGTGTTGTCATGTTAATATGTCATGTCAGATATGATGTCATATCTGTGATGTCATTTTGCAGTGGCAGTACAGCTGGGAGAAGGAGGTGTTCCCCATTGTCATACACTGTCAAGCAGAGGAGGAAGGTAAAGAGGCAGTTTGTAAATTCACACTGACGTGGTGATCAGAGCTCCGTCTAGACCTAACCACTTGTAACATAATTATTAGTAAATTGCACTGAGCTCACTTAGCGGGGACTAGTGCTGTAAAATGATTGTGTGTTGAGTGTTTTTGCTGGAAGTCTCCTGCTGACTGATCAGTAAATGAATCACTCACCTGCTGGGCTGACTGCTTATGATATCAGCCCACTGCTGACTCATTCACTCTCTCTCCTGGATCCACTCACTCTGCCATCCTGGATCCACTTACCCACCCAATCATTCATTCTCTCACTCACTCACTCACCCACTGTCAGTAAAGTTGATCAGTTTTATTGTAACTTTGTTGATAGTGTGCCGGACTTGCTCACATGTGAGGAACAGGGGACAAATAGCAGGCGGGGTGGGAGGGTGGGGGGGTATACATCATCAAGCCATTCCAGTCAGTGATGTTACATTGAGACATTGTGCTTTCCTCTTTTTGAAGCTGCTTTTACTTTGAGACATTGGACATTCTTCAAACTGCTTTTACTTTGAGACCTACTCTGCACATGTTCTCTGGAGCAGGCAGTCAAAGACTGTGCTAACACTGACAGATGGACATGACATGTTCTCTGGAGCAGGCAGTCAAAGACTGTGCTAACACTGACAGATGGACATGACATGTTCTCTGGAGCAGGCAGTCAAAGACTGTGCTAACACTGACTGATGGACATGACATGTTCACTGAACTGTTGACAGAACATGCTGGCCACTCCCACATCATGTACGCTGTGATTGAAAAGAGCCCCGAGGGAAGCTACATCATCAAGCCGCTGAAACAGAAACAGTTTGTGGATGGCCTCTGCTACCTCCTGCAGGAGATCTACGGCATCGAAAACAAGAACATGGAACGACTCAAGGTGGGACAGGTGTTGTCTGCTCTGGTTTGCTTTCGTGGGCAAGGTGTTGTCTGCTCTGGTTTGCTTTCATGGGCAAGGTGTTGTCTGCTCTGGTTTGCTTTCATGGGCAAGGTGTTGTCTGCTCTGGTTTGCTTTCGTGGGCAAGATGTTGTCTGCTCTGGTTTGTTTTCATGGGCAAGATGTTGTCTGCTCTTGTTTTCTTTCTTGGGCAAGATGTTGTCTGCTCTGGTTTTCTTTCTTGGGCAAGATGTTGTCTGCTCTGGTTTTCTTTCGTGGGCAAGATGTTGTCTGCTCTTGTTTTCTTTTGTGGGCAAGATGTTGTCTGCTCTTGTTTTCTTTCTTGGGCAAGATGTTGTCTGCTCTTGTTTTCTTTCTTGGGCAAGATGTTGTCTGCTCTTGTTTTCTTTCTTGGGCAAGATGTTGTCTGCTCTTGTTTTCTTTCGTGGGCAAGATGTTGTCTGCTCTTGTTTTCTTTTGTGGGCAAGATGTTGTCTGCTCTTGTTTTCTTTCTTGGGCAAGATGTCTGCTCGTTTTGCCACATGTCTTTTCACAAAGCTTTGCTTTGTAGTAGCTGTCCTCTTCTGTAAACTTGAGAGTGAGCAATGTATTTATATTTATACACTGTGAGAATAAGTAGTGTCTTTTTACTCATACACTCTGAGAGTAAGCAGTGTATTTATATTTATAAACTGTGAGAGTAAGCAGTGTATTTATATTTATATAGTGTGAGAGTAAGCAGTGTATTTATACTTGTGAGAGTAAGCAGTGTAGTTATGTTTATAAATTGTGAGTGTAAGCAGTGTATTTATATTTATACACTGAGAGTAAGCAGTCAGACTTTTCTGCAAGCAGATCATCAGATACAAATCATTTGATTATCAGTGCTCTTCAGCTAAAGCCTGGGGGTTCACCCGATATTTGGTGAGAAGGTAGCGTGTGCAGCCATTTGCCCACATCTGTACATACAGTCATACACCCAAGTGCAGTCTTGTCTGCTGTCCAGCCAGCTGCACACTGACTTCTGGGACTTCAGTGATGGAGTTTATCATGCCATGGACATTACTATAGCTGAGAGTAATCCTGACATGGGATCCCAAGTCCTGATGATCTGGCTCTGGAAAACAAGAACGAAAAAAAAAAACCATTTCTAAGTCAGTGTGACCTTTCATGGGCAGGATGTGGACCCTGATGAAGAAGTAGAGGACAGCGGAGCCGAGTGCGTCATCTGCATGTCTGACATGCGTGACACGCTGATCCTGCCCTGTCGACACCTGTGCCTGTGCAGCGCGTGCGCCGAGTCCCTGCGCTACCAGGCCAGCATGTGCCCCATCTGCCGCGTCAAGTTCCGTGCCCTGCTGCAGGTGCGAGCCATGCGCAGAAAGTTACCGCCCGTCAACGGGCAGCAGCAGGTACGCTCTTCACTTCTCTGTTGGCTCCTGTGTGTTCTTTCAGCAATTAATTATGATAAATGAGATTTCTGTAGCACTTTAACTGCAATAAACAGAATGCACATCATAATAATTATGTACAGAGTAAAAACCATGAGTACAAGCTAGAAAGAGAGAAGATGACTGGGGGAAGGGACATTGTAAATGGGAGTGACAGAACACAGCAGTTACAACAATACTGAACTGCATTAAAATATGTTAACAGATTCTCACACATGCTGTTGTACACACTTCTGTAAGCCACACCCAGCACACTCAGATCATGGATGAAATGGTTGTGCGCCACAGCCTGTTTCCATGGTGTCATGGAAAGTAGTGTCCCATGCTGTTCAGGCTGCTGTATTCTGCATTCCAGGACATTTCCATTCTTAGCAATTTCTGGGGGGTGGGGGGGCAAGCAGGAGATTTGTTGCAACCACAGTGCTTAAGTGTCTCTCAAGTCTCAGGATTCCTGTTTGCAGACAGAGAGACAGGGTTTGTGGAGTAGGGTAGCATGGTGACACTGTGTTTCTCCCTTGCAGACAGAGACAGGGATTGTAGAGTAGGGTAGCATGGTGACACTGTGTTTCTCCCTTGCAGACAGAGACAGGAATTGTAGAGTAGGGTAGCATGGTGACACTGTGTTTCTCCCTTGCAGACAGAGACGGGAATTGTAGAGTAGGGTAGCATGGTGACACTTTGTGTTTCTCCCTTGCAGACAGAGACAGGGATTGTAGAGTAGGGTAGCATGGTGACACTTTGTGTTTCTCCCTTGCAGACAGAGGCAGGGATTGTAGAGTAGGGTAGCATGGTGACACTTTGTGTTTCTCCCTTGCAGACAGAGACAGGGATTGTAGAGTAGGGTAGCATGGTGACACTTTGTGTTTCTCCCTTGCAGACAGAGGCAGAGGAGAATCCAGTGAGTCAGGAGGGAGTGCCACCAGGCTTTGAGGCCATTTCATTGGTGGAGGCCCTGAACGGTCAGGTGGTGCCACAGAATGGACAGACTGACGGTGAGATCTCACTGTATGTTTAATGTGTGTGCTGGAGATGGGGAAGGGGGATGTCATTGGTAACTTTGATGCCATAGAGTCTTGATCAGGTTGATGGTGAGATCATTAGCGTGATTGGCAGGGAGTGGAAGAGAGGAAACTGTCAGTTGCCCATTGGGGTTCTGGATTTTCAAGTTATGCCAGAGAGTGAGGAGATTGCGGTGTTGTGTTTTTTGTTTTTGTTTTTTTGGGGTGGGGGGTTGGGGGTGTAATGTTTGGCTATGATCAAGATAGCTTTACCTTCAGAATAATATTTGTTTGCTTGCAGTCAGTGTATGTGTGTGATGTGTTTTGACAGGTGTCAATCACCCCATTGGTGTACCTCCCTCCCTCCTGTCAATGGACAAGAAAGGTCACAAAGAAACCAAGTGAGTCAATCACACACACACAAGGCGGGAAATGGGGCAATGTCTTCATGTAATAGTACTGACACACTCCTTCACAGTGAGCTGTTGTGTAGACCTGCATGTATATTCCTGAGTGTAGACAGACGTCAGACTTGGGATCCAGGGGCTGGGGGTTCAAATACCAGTTCAAGTAGCTGTTTCCTTTCTCCACATAGTCTGGAATTATGGCCTTGGTGGCTAGCCCTTCATTTAAGTTCCCCACTCCAACCCCTCAAAATTAATTATTTTTTAAAGAAAAAAAAAAAGAAAAAAAAAAGGGGGGGACAAGGCTCTATACTGGCTTCCTCCGGGTCATAATGTGACAGGATACTGGCTTCCCTCAGGTCATAATCTGACTGGATACTGGCTTCATTCAGGTCATAATCTGACTGGATACTGGCTTCATTCAGGTCATAATCTGACTAGATACTGGCTTCATTCAGGTCACATTCTGACTGGATTCTGGCTTCCCTCAGGTCATAATCTGACTAGATACTGGCTTCATTCAGGTCATAATCTGACTAGATACTGGCTTCATTCAGGTCATAATCTGACTAGATACTGGCTTCATTCAGGTCATAATGTGACTAGATACTGGCTTCATTCAGGTCATAATCTGACTATATACTGGCTTCCCTCAGGTCATAATCTGACTGGATACTGGCTTCCCTCAGGTCATAATCTGACTGGATACTGGCTTCCCTCAGGTCATAATCTGGATACTGGCTTCCCTCGGGTCATAATCTGACTGGATTCTGGCTTCCCTCAGGTCATAATCTGGATACTGGCTTCCCTCAGGTCATAATCTGACTGGATACTGGCTTCCCTCAGGTCATAATCTGGATACTGGCTTCCCTCAGGTCATAATCTGGATACTGGCTTCCCTCAGGTCATAATCTGACTGGATACTGGCTTCCCTCAGGTCATAATCTGACTGGATACTGGCTTCCCTCGGGTCATAATCTGACTGGATACTGGCTTCCCTCGGGTCATAATCTGTCTGGATTCTGGCTTCCCTCAGGTCATAATCTGACTAGATACTGGCTTCCCTCAGGTCATAATCTGACTGGATACTGGCTTCATTCAGGTCATAATCTGACTGGATACTGGCTTCCCTCAGGTCATAATCTGACTGGATACTGGCTTCCCTCGGGTCATAATCTGACTGGATACTGGCTTCCCTCAGATCAGAATGATGCCAAGAGTGCTTGTGTAGAATCACAAAGAAAGGGAGTTAAATGTAATTATAGCCCCCCCCCACCCCTCCCTGTGGAGTTTATGTACCTTGCCTTGGATTTATTTGCATGCCAGGTGAGAGCATAGGATATTTGGGTCATTGTTGTGTTTGTGTGACCTCTTTGGAGCACTGATTGACTTCACTTTGTTGTGTTTGTGTGATGCCTTAGGAGCACTCATTAACTTCCCTTTGTTGTTGTGTTTGTGTGAACTCGAACTTGAAAGCTTTATTTTACAAGGATTGTAGTTTAGGTTCAGTCAAAAACTTGTCTAACAACTAGTCCTTGCTAAGCTACTGATGAGTAGATATAAAATAACAGGCACCATTTATATACACCTAGGCATAAATATGTGACATCATAGGAACACTGATTAACTTCCTGTTGTTGATTCCCTCAGGGCACTTAGGGTGGGGGTGGGGGTAGGTGGGGGACTGCATTGTCTATTTTACATGAAGTTTGTCTTTGCTGGACTGTACGCTCCTCTCTTGTGACAGGCTGTGTGCGTCAGGTGGAGGACTTTCTGAAGGCTGTGAGGGTGCTAGATGTCAGTACAGCATGCAGGAGATGGAACCAGACCTGATAAAGAAGGGTTGTTGGGGTGTTGTGTTTGCAGGGTGACGCTGTCCACGTCCATCGAGTACCAGAAGGAGATGGACCCCGCTGCCATTGTGGAGAAGAAGAATGAGGAGAAGGAGTCTGAGAAAGAGGAGCAGAGTGATGATAATGTGGTGTCCACGCCCCTGGGTGTTGACCTGCCAAAGACTGCCGTTGACCCTGTTGAGAGGTCAGTAGGACTGCTGACCTTCACCCTGGTCTGTGTAGAGGAAAGGAGGGGGGGTGGGAACGGGAGGGAGTTTTTATTTTGTTGTATGGTCTAGCACAAGTTCCAGTACAGCTGTGAGTATTTTTTTTTCTTCTCTTTTAAAGGTTATTTTCTCTCTTTTTTGCCCATATGTATTCATTTCTTCATCTTTTTTTGATATTTCTCATCTGTGTTTTTGGTGGGTAGTTTTTTTTTTATCTTTTAAGATTAGGAAAGAAAAGAAAAAAAATTACGCTTCTGTTTCTTTTTTCTTTGTTTTTCTTTCTCTCTTTCTCTTATTTTGGTAAAGTTACATGTAAAGGTCACATGTTTGAAAACAGATAAAAGAAAATGAAGTTCCCATGGTTAGGGAATGCGTCTTTTTGTTTACTGGAGGAAGGGAGATAACTTGTCTGCTTGCGCCTTGTGGGTGCTCTCCCAGCCAAGTGTCTGGACTTCCATGTACCTCCATCTCCCTGAGTGGCAACAAGCAGAGAGGCTTATTGACACAGTGATAGGAAGCCAATGACTCACTTGAACTGCCTGTGTGCATCATCTGTCATGGCGGCTCTTGAAGTGGTCTGTGTTTTCTGCATCCACTCTTCTCTGTGGGGAACAGTCCATGTATTCACTGCTGTGAGAGAGCCTCTGGGCCTTGGGCTAGTGAAATAGTTTTGATAGGTAGGGCACTTAGAAATCACCATTATTATCTCCTTGTAATTGTGGGTCTTGCCATCATGGCCCTATTCAGCCATGCAGGGGAGTGTGAGCAGAATATTTCTGCAGGTACCTTCTCCAGGTCTTTGGCAGTCCTGAAGGTTCGGAAGCATCTTCCTCTTTCCTTTTTTTGTCTGTGATGGGCAATTTCTCAGCCTGCCTGCATAGCTCAGTCCTGCTGCATTTGCACTTCTGTGAGTGTTGTGTTTACAGGCGGAGGTCTCCAGACAAGAGCACGATGGGAGGTGGCGGGGAGGAACTGCCGCCGGACAGTCGAGGGCAGGTGATAAGCGCACGCAGCAACAGCAAGGTCAGTGGTCAGTCAGTCAGCAGGCTCACAGAGCCAGGCCGGCGCTGGCCTCCACACTCTGGTCTTTCACACCTCTCTCTGCAGACACCTCCACACTCTGGTCTTTCACACAGCTCTCTGCAGACACCTCCACACTCTGGTCTTTCACACAGCTCTCTGCAGACATCTCCACACTCTGGTCTTTCACACAGCTCTCTGCAGACACCTCCACACTCTGGTCTTTCACACAGTTCTCTGCAGACATCTCCACACTCTGGTCTTTCACACAGCTCTCTGCAGACATCTCCACACTCTGGTCTTTCACACAGCTCTCTGCAGACACCTTCACACTCCGGTCTTTCACACAGTTCTCTGTAGACATCTCCACACTCCAGTCTTTCACGCAGCTCTCTGCAGACACCACCACACTCCAGTCTTTCACGCAGCTCTCTGCAGACACCACCACACTCCAGTCTTTCACACAGCTCTCTGCAGATAGAGCCAGGCCAGCTCTGGCCTCCACACTCCAGTCTTTCACACAGCTCTCAGCAGATAGAGCCAGGCCAGCTCTGGCCTCCACACTCCAGTCTTTCACACAGCTCTCTGCAGATAGAGCCAGGCCAGCTCTGGCCTCCACACTCCAGTCTTTCACACAGCTCTCTGCAGAAAGATAATATGGAGTGAAAATTCTTCATTGTTTATGATTAAGAGATGGGGTTTTGTGTATAACTCCTCTTGAGTGGCTAGGAGATGATAGTTGATATGTGTATGTGCTGCCATTTGTCTCTGTGCTGTTATATGGTGTCTGTAATTTCTTTGATTGTTTCTGTTCACCCTTTGTTATGTGGGGGGGGGGGGGGGGGGGGGGTCAGGTATGGCTAAATCCAACAGACTGGTGGACAATGCTAGCATGTCCAGCCTTTTATGCTTTTGTAACAGGGGCATTAGGGAAGGGAGAAACTCTTGAAAACTTTATGTTGGATGTTTGTGAATGTTGTGTGTGTGTGTGTGTGTGTGTGTGTGCGTGTGTGTGTGCGTGTGTGTGTGTGCATGTGTGTGTGTGTGCGTGCGTGCGTGCGTGTGTGTGTTGTATGTGTTGGATTTTGGCAATATGTACAAGTAGAGAACGTGTAAGTGCTTAGGGCCTGTGCAGGTTAGGCGCTGTAAGTGTCCATTATTATTATTTTGTATTGATGGTCAGACTGATTTGTTAGAATGGACCCGAGTAGGGTTCCACAGGTGAGACGAGTTTAGCAATGTGGATATATATACTTACATTGGTGTTTGATAGTCCTGAGGTGACCCTGTGCGGTCAACAGGACATTAGGGTCAGGTGACCGACTGTGTGCATCTCCTGCCTTTGTGGACAGAAGTCTGTGGAGGGCTGGAAGGGGGCACCCAGCAGCGGAGAGATGCGCCTGCAGCTCAGCACGGGGGACATGGCTGACGATGAGCGTGAGGACAGCTCCACTGAACCGGAACCCGACTATGAACTGGAGGAGGCGGAGGAAGGTGTGTTTGTTGGAGTGGAGGAGCGGGTGATAATTTGAGTCATTACGTCTTGTCACCACTGCTGCTTGGACTGTTGAAAGGGTCGTCTTGATCTTTACGTTTTATTTCTCTTTTTAAGATATTTTTATTTTAGAAGGGTCATTCTTTGACTCTGACTGTAAAAGCACTAAGAGTAAGAATGCAGTTGTCTAAGCCTCCTTCTACCCACCACCGTTAGCCTGAAGATGTGTTGTCTTAGTCTTCTGCCCACCACTGTTAGCCTGAAGATGGTGTCTTAGCCTCCGTCTGCCCACCATCATTAGCCTGAAGATGGTGTCTCCTTCTGCCCACCATCATTAGCCTGAAGATGGTGTCTCCTTCTGCCCACCATCATTAGCCTGAAGATGGTGACTCCTTCTGCCCACCACCGTTAGCCTAAAGATGGTGCACTCGCTGACTCCTTCACATGAGAGAAAAATGGAGGAACCATGTGCTAAAGGCCTGCACATGTTAAAGATCCCACGGTGGCAGAAAATCATTGTCCTGGCAAGACGTTTAGAAATGATACCAGGCGTGGTCAGGCTGGGTATTGTGTCCGTGGCTGGGCAATGTGTCAACGGTTTCTGGCTTTTCCCACAGAAAGCATTCCCTGCTTTGGGTAGCACAGTACAGAAAGTATAGAATAAACACACTGCCCCCCCACACCCCCCACCTCCACCCCTGCACACACTTTTCTTTGATTTGAATGTCCTGTCAACTGCAAAGGGTCACCTCAGAATCCCCCCCCCCCCCCATCCTCCCAAGCTGCAGTAGTGCAGAGAAAATACAGACTGAAGAATATAAGCTTCTCCCCACTTCACGGTAACCTGTGTGGAAAGCAGAAAATAAACAGCTTTGCACACCCTCCCCATTGACAGAAAATGCCATCAGTTGTAGAAAGTACAGACTAAAGAAGCAGTTTTACACTCCACCCCACTCAGAGGTGCTGTAGAATATAGACAGTACAGAACAAAAGTAGTTTTACAACACCCCCCCCCCCCCCCACACACACACACACACACACACAGAGGTGCTGTAGAGTATAGACAGTACAGAACAAAAGAAGTAGTTTTACAACACCCCCCCCCCCCCCCCCACAGAGAGGTGCTGGTGCTGTAGAGTATAGACAGTACAGAACAAAAGAAGTAGTTTTTACAACCCCCCCCCCCCCCCCCCCCCCACAGAGGTGCTGAGTATAGACGATACAGAATAAAGAAGCAGTTTTACGCTCCATCCCCCCCACAGAGAGCTACACCATGTCGGACGTCCATGGGATGGCGTCATCAGAGTCTGCGGGGTCAGGCACACTGTCCGGCCAGCTGAGCGGTGCGGAGATGGAGCCGCTGCAGATCAGCACGGACGTGCACCTCATGCTGGCCGAACGTCCAGGCTCCGGCACCGAGGGCTCCAGCTTCGGCAGCAACTGCAGCTCCCACGCTCTGCTCAACGCTGGCGACACCATGGAGGATGGGGAACAGAAAATGACCATTTGAAGGGGAAGAGGAGGGGGTGGGGTGAGGACGCAAAGGGTCAGGGGTTGAAGGTATAGGGGGAAAGAAGATGGAGTGAGTGGGGGGTCAGGGGCTGGATGGTGTCGGGGAGGAGGGAGTGGATGGGGGTGGGGTGGGGGTGATGGTGACACTGTGGGGTGGTTGTACTACTTTTAGTGAGAATCTCAGCATTTCTCTTGTCAGTGCCACTGGAGGACTGAGTGCAATAGATAGTGGTGTGTAAAAGATGGC
>CAUZXP010000277.1:0-50972 GCA_963584105.1 Alviniconcha strummeri | reverse complement strand
CATCTACACTTAAATCAACTTATGACAGACATATGCCAATCTGCTGCTTTCTTCATGATTTGCATAAATGAATAACTGAACTTCCCATGCAGGGTGTGTGTGTGTGTGTGTGTGTGTGTGTGTGTGTGTGTGTGTGTGTGTGTACATGTGTGTGTGCGTGCATAGATTCATGCACATACACAGTATGTGCTGAGTGTTGTATGTAGTGCATTGTATGTTTTGTGTATGCGATGTACTGAGTGTTTTGTGTGCTGTAATGTATGCTTTGTGTACGGTACATATATATGGTATGGGGTGTACTAAGCGTTTTGTGTGCTGTGTTGTGTGCTTTGTGGATGGTACATAATGAGTTCACTTGTGTTGCGCTCTCCTACAAGGGAGGGTACACATGGGGCCAGCATGCACCCCTCGCATTGTGCTGTCACCACAGCACGCACCTCGCATGGTGCTGTCACCACAGCACGCACCTCGCATGGTGCTGTCACCACAGCACGCACCTTGCATGGTGCTGTCACCACAGCACGCACCTCGCATGGTGCTGTCACCACAGCATGCACCTTGCACAGTGCTGTCACCACAGCACGCACCTTGCACAGTGCTGTCACCACAGCATGCACCCCTTGCATGGTGCTGTCACCACAGCATGCACCCTGCACTGTGCCGTCACCACAGCATGCACCCTGCACAGCGCCGTCACCACAGCATGCACCCTGCACAGCGCCGTCACCACAGCACGCACCTTGCACAGTGCTGTCACCACAGCATGCACCCTGCACAGTGCTGTCACCACAGCATGCACCCTGCACAGTGCCGTCACCACAGCATGCACCCTGCACAGCGCCGTCACCACAGCATGCACCCTGCACAGCGCCGTCACCACAGCACGCACCTTGCACAGTGCTGTCACCACAGCATGCACCCTGCACAGTGCTGTCACCACAGCATGCACCCTGCACAGCGCCGTCACCACAGCATGCACCCTGCACAGTGCCGTCACCACAGCACGCACCCTGCACAGTGCCGTCACCACAGCATGCACCCCTTGCACAGTGCAGTCACCACAGCATGCACCCTGCACAGTGCTGTCACCACAGCATGCACCCTGCACAGTGCCGTCACCACAGCATGCACCCTGCACAGCGCCGTCACCACAGCATGCACCCTGCACAGTGCCGTCACCACAGCATGCACCCTGCACAGTGCTGTCACCACAGCATGCACCCTGCACAGTGCCGTCACCACAGCATGCACCCTGCACAGCGCCGTCACCACAGCATGCACCCCTTGCATGGTGCTGTCACCACAGCCACTCTGATAGCTGCAGTCAAATTAGCAGTGAGGTAATGTCATGTAAAAAAGGTTTCATAAAAAAATACTTTCTGCTCCCTCCCCTCAAGCTCATTTACAGCTGAAGACTTGTGAGTGAAGAGTGAAGATGCAATGAACAAAATGTACCATCACTAAAGCATAAATACCAATATAACACACAGGCTCCAAAATGCAATAACAAAATAATCAACCAAAAGCAACAACAAGTGATAACAATGATGATGATGATGATGGTGATGATGACAGTAACAAAATTATCAATACAATATAAATGATCAACAACACTCCCAAGAGACCACTGCTGTTTTAAGTCCACCTCTCCAGCACTCCTCTGTTCATGTGACCAGACTTTGTGTGGTTACAGACCACAGACATTGTGTGGCTAAAGACCAGACTTTGTTCATGTGACCGGACTTTGTGTGGATACAGACCACATGGGCTGGGCGGTACACATTTAGAACTGTTCACAGACTTTGTGTGGCTACAGACCACAGACTTTGTGTGGCTACAGACCACAGACTTTGTTCATGTGACCAGACTTTGTGTGGCTACAGACCACATGGGCTGGGCGGTACACATTTAGAACTGTTCATGTGACCAGACTTTGTGTGGCTACAGACCACATCGGCTGGGTGGTACACATTTAGAGCTGTTCATGTGACCAGACTTTGTGTGACTACAAACCACATCGGCTGGGTGGTACACATTTAGAACTGTTCATGTGACCGGACTTTGTGTGGCTACAGACCACACAGGCTGGACGGTATTCATTTAGAACTGTTCATGTGACCAGACTTTGTGTGGCTACAGACCACAACCCTCCTTAACAACAAATTCAGGACACATGGGGAGGTGAGGGGGCTGGGGGCATGTCAGGATTATACTGCACTAAGAACTGAATTAAACAACAATGGAATCAAATGACAATAATGTCAACAACAGTAATAATAGGTTATAATGCAACAATAATAATATACAAAATCACAATCATCATCATCATCATCTTGATGGTCATGAAGCAAAAGTAATAAGAATAGTAACAATAATAACATAACCTGAAAAGGAACTAGGCAGGATTCAGCACACAGCTACTTGCATCAAGACATGTATCACACAAAGATGTTTGATGACTAGCAGCTCAGCTCAGTACCACAACAATAATCCACAATCATCATAATAAATAGTAATAAGAAATCATACAGTCAACACAACAGCCCTGAAAGGATGGCAGTAACAGTCTTCCACACTCACTGACTGAGCCTTACACTTCTATAACACCCACTGATTCCCAAAGATGGCCATTAAAGTCTTCATCACCAGACTCAGTGGTTGCTTCCCATCACTTCTATGACACCCACTGATTCCCTAGAGGTAGTAGTGGGGACCAAGACCCCAGCAGGTGGAGAGAAGAGGGAGACGGTACCCAGCGCTACACCGTCACCACCACAGTGAATGATTTCTGCACTGAGATGGGCAGCAATGAGAGCTGCTTTAATGGGTCATTAAAAGTGAGGGGTAAAGTCAAGAGTGTCCACATTTTTATTTCTTTTCCGAAACAAAGGAGAGCTGAAGTGGAATCTAATCAAGGTCCCTCTGCTTACCAGCCTAATGCCTTACGGCTGGGACAAACTGGCTGTCTAGACCCCCCCCACCCCCCCATATATGCACACACACTTGAACAGTTAAAGATCAAAAACAAGAAATCATTCTGTCTGGTGTACTAAACGTGAGGCATATATACACTTCTTAAAAACAAAAACAAACAAAAATTAAAGTCTATCAGCCATACATTCAAACAAGAATGTGTATCAGATATACATCTGAGAAAAATTGTACACATGACAAAAAGAAAGAAACCAAAAGCCAAAAGGGAAAAACAACAACCATCAAAGTAATGCCCCCATGTTGCAGGTTGTACAAAGTGAGACATAATCCTTGGAGGAAAAGAAATGTCTATAAACATGGGACACATAATCCTTGGGGGAAAAGAAATGTCTATAAACATGGGACACATAATCCTTGGGGGAAAAGAAATGTCTATAAACATGGGACACATACTCCTTGGAGGAAAAGAAATGTCTATAAACATGGGACACATAATCCTTGGAGGAAAAGAAATGTCTACAAACACAGGACGCATAATCCTTGGAGGAAATGTCTATAAACACGGGACACATAATCCTTGGAGGAAATGTCTATAAACATGGGACACATAATCCTTGGAGGAAAATAAATGTCTATAAACACAGGACACATAATCCTTGGAGGAAATGTCTATAAACACAGGACACATAATCCTTGGAGGAAAAGAAATGTCTATAAACACAGGACACATAATCCTTGGAGGAAAAGAAAGTCTATAAACACAGGACACATAATCCTTGGAGGAAAAGAAAGTCTATAAACACAGGACACATAATCCTTGGAGGAAAAGAAATGTCTATAAACACAGGACACATAAATCTTGTCTATAAACACAACTCAGTCCTATAAGTTGCATACAGCCAGGGCAGTGGTCCAACAAGTTCAGCTCTGCCAGTTTACTCCACAGTCACTTTCTTTCACTGAAAACTGGCAACAATCCTCTTGGATTTGCTCAGATGATATGTTCCATCAATTCATTTGGGTACACCTGTTAAAACAAGCACCCCCACACCTCACCTTTACATAAATATGCATTCACAATGGCAATGAATCTGAAATGCAAAGTTGTATTGATAACAGAAATGTATTACAGGAGTATGTACAGCCCTTGTGATAAGTAATGCGCCTCCCGGGTTAAGGTGTTTTCAGCCTCACAACACATAACCCTAACAGTCACACAGATGTTTTTCACACTTTGGTGATTTCTTCTGGGGTAAGGTGTTTTCAGGGAACCTTTTTCTTTGAAAATGTTTCATTCTCATCATCAGTATGGAATGCATTTTTAAAAATAAATCACTTCATGATAATCAATCAATAAATGCCCCCCACCCCCCATTTCTCCATATACCTTCCCCCAAAAAAGAAGAAAAAGAAAGAAAAAAGAAATCAAAGAAACTCCACAGTTCCTCATGGAATGAAAAAGTCACTGAAGGAGCGTGAATTTCTTCAGTGAGACAACAGCATGGAATGGACGGATGTAACTTCCCTGAAGCTATTTTAATCTGAGGGTCAGATCCACAAGTGCAATGAGCAGCACAGCCACTCCAGCTGCTCAGTCCAATGCAAAGACACACAACAGGCACTCAGGTGCAGTGTACCAGTCACTTGTGCCATCAATAAATACACAGCCAACTCAGCATACACACACACATGCACACACACACACACACACACACACACACACCCACACACACACACACACACACACACACACACCCCCACACACACACACACACACCTACCTAACACCTTGAGCAAAGTCATGGGACAAGACCAGTGTTTCATCAAGGAGCAACACACAACTATCTCATCCTGGGATGAGCAGGAAACTGTCTTATCATTGAACAGACAGCCAGCTTACTATGGGACAAGTAAAGTACTGTAAACCATCACAGGACAAACAAAAACATGACCTCATCATAGGACAAGCAGACAAATGACCTCATCATAGGACAAGCAGACAAATGACCTCATCATAGGACAAGCCGACAAATGACCTCATCATAGGACAAGCAGACAAATGACCTCATCATAGGACAAGCCGACAAATGACCTCATCATAGGACAAGCCGACAAATGACCTCATCATAGGACAAGCAGACAAATGACCTCATCATAGGACAAGCCGACAAATGACCTCATCATAGGACAAGCCGACAAATGACCTCATCATAGGACAAGCAGACAAATGACCTCATCATAGGACAAGCAGACAAATGACCTCATCATAGGACAAGCAGACAAATGCTTCATCATAGGGCAAGCAGACAAATGACCTCATCATAGGACAAGGAGACAAATGCTTCATCATAGGGCAAGCAGACAAATGCTTCATCATAGGACAAGGAGACAAATGCTTCATCATAGGACAAGGAGGCAAATGCCTCACCTGTGGACAAGCAGACAGTTGCTGTCCTAAAGACTAATTCAACCCCCCTTGCCTGGGAATACATCTGTGTGAATGACGACACGGGGGGAACAGTCCAGCAGCTCTCAGCCTGACCTCCCTTACTTCAAGCTGCAAGCAGCAGGGTCTTGGCTGTCATCTCAACCTGTCACTCTGCTTCTTCTTAGCTGTGTTCTCAACCTATCACTCTACTTCTTTGGGCTGTGTTCTCAACCTATCACTCTACTTCTTTGGGCTGTGATCTCAACCTATCACTCTACTTCTTTTGGCTGTGATCTCAACCTATCATTCTACTTTATGGCTGTGATCTCAACCTATCATTCTACTTCTTTGGGCTGTGATCTCAACCTATCATTCTACTTCTTGGCTGTGATCTCAACCCAGCGCTCTACTTCTTGGCTGTCAAATCAACCTATCACTCTACTTCTTTTGGCTGTGATCTCGACCCAGCACTCTACTTCTTGGCTGTAATCTCAGCCTATCACTCTACTTCTTGGCTGTGCTCTCAACTCAGCACTCTACTTCTTGCATGTAATATCAACCTATCACTCTACTTCTTTTGGCTGTGATCTCAACCCAGCACTCTACTTTTTGGCTGTGATCTCAACCTATCATTCTACTTCTTTGCTGTGATCTCAACCTATCACTCTACTTCTTTTGGCTGTGATCTCAACCCAGCACTCTACTTATCCTCTTCTTTCCCAGCTAAAATCAGACTGCGTGTCCAGCATCTTGTGTGAGGGTGAAAAATGTCATGCCTGTGTGTTTCTTGCCAAATGTGCAAAGGACCTTTAGGCAGTGAGAAACCCAAGAAGTGTAGGGCCAGTTGATCTGTCTGCTGGGTGAACTCAACAGGCATTGCCCACTGTGTGCGACACTTGCAGCATGCAGGAACTGGGCACTGTGCTGCTCACTTGACTGCTGTAGCCATAGCAGGGGTCACAGCAGAGTGGTTGTTTTCTGTGGTTGTTAAAGCAGAGTGGCTCTTAACTGACTATGACAAGTTACAGAGTCTATATGCAGTAATACCTTCAGTATGGTAACAACTTCTTCTGTAGCCTCTCTTTCTTCCAAAACACCTAGTGGTCCAAGCCCCTATGGACCACCACATGCACTCACCTCTTACAATGTACATGTATACTCTCCAGAAACAACAACCATCAACACAATGCTCCTATTCATTTACTATCAATCCATTCTGTTCAAAATACTCCACAAACACTAACAGTGCCTAACATACACTAAACACAACACATGTCAAGGCAGATGCCATAGCAACTTGACCTTGCACATGCTATAACAACTTGACCTTGCACATGCTATAACAACCTGACCTTGCACATGCTATAACAACTTGACCTTGCACATGCTATAACAACTTGACCTTGTACATGCCATAGCAACTTGACCTTGCACATGCCATAGCAACTTGACCTTGCACATGCTATAACAACTTGACCTTGCACATGCTATAACAACTTGACCTTGCACATGCTATAACAACTTGACCTTGCACATGCTATAACAACTTGACCTTGTACATGCCATAGCAACTTGACCTTGCACATGCCATAACAACTTGACCTTGCACATGCTATAACAACTTGACCTTGCACATGCTATAACAACTTGACCTTGCACATGCTATAACAACTTGACCTTGCACATGCCATAGCAACTTGACCTTGCACATGCCATAGCAACTTGACCTTGCACATGCCATAGCAACTTGCACATGCCATAGCAACTTGACCTTGCACATGCCATAGCAACTTGACCTTGCACATGCCATAGCAACTTGACCTTGCACATGCCATAGCAACTTGACCTTGCACATGCCATAGCAACTTGACCTTGCACATGCCATAGCAACTTGACCTTGCACATGCCATAGCAACTTGACCTTGCACATGCCATAGCAACTTGACCTTGCACATGCCATAGCAACTTCACTCTGCACGTGGACCACAAATAAACAACTGTCATTTTGTGGCAATACTTAAAATGTACAGACACTACAAAAACCAGATCACAGTTATCATTTTTACACAACAGAGTGGTATTTGTGATAACCAGACAAGGTCTGTTGCCTTGTGCGGCAAAATACCCCCCACTGAGTGCCGAAATACTGTAAATCAATGTAAGTCTGATACTGCAAGTCATACTTATTGTCAGTATACTATACACTGCCCACTTTGTATGCACTTGATATAGTTTGGTTGCAACAATATTAGTGGTACAGAAAACAAAGGACTGGCAAACATTGAATGACATTTTGACCATCACTGTGATACTGACCTTGAACACAATGATCCAATCTTTTCACAAGAAACTCTGGATTATGATGGTGTTCCACCAAACTAAGTTAGGTCATAAAAGAATGAGCAAATCAGAAGTTATAATGAAAACAGTCATGTTTTGATTACATGATCCGTAAGTGTAACTGACGTTCACCCATTTCTGTTTTCACTTATGATGCAGCACCATAGCAAGTTTAGTTACAAAAACGTTCAGCGGTTCACAAGATATCATCTGGACAAACATTAAATAAAATTTTGAACCTTCACTGTGACCTTGACTCTGAAACAGCAATCCAATCTTTTCACTGAACACTTTGTCTTATTATAATCTACCATCAAACTAAGTTTGGTTGAAAAGAATTGTCAGTACAGAAGATATAGTAGAAAGAGCCGTAGTCTGATTATGTAGGTCCTCACACTGACGGTGCCCACAAAGATAGCATCCCAGCTTTGTTCACACGACACTCTGGCACATGATGATGCACCACCAAACCAAACTGCTTATGAAAGGTTGAGTGGTTCAGAAGATATCTCCCGGAGAAAGCCTGGGCTTGTGGACAGATGACCAGGAGGGATGGACAGACAAACATGGTGATGCCAGTCTACCTCCCCAATTGTCTTATGGGGGGTCTGATTAAGTAGTTATGACTTGATCAGTCTTTGCAGCCTGTGCATCATTCTCTTTTGTCAGAGTTCAACAGTAGATGAACTACCTTCAACAACATGCAGGTACACAATGTGTGAGAACAGAAATATCACAATTAAAGCACATCACAACCACTGTTTGCATGGAGAAAATTTTGTATCTTCTTTTCTTCTCTTTTTAATCACAAGAAAATTAACAGCAAATATAATGTCAATGTATGAGAAACACCCACACAAACAGTACACATGCATTAAAGTCTTTACTACTGTGTTTCTTTGTTTGCTTCTCTTGCCTGGAAACTAAGACAGCATTGTTTGGCACACAAAAGAGGGACTATGCTAAGCAACTGTCTGTCTGGAACAGTGGAAGTAGAAATAAAACACTCGCAGTAAGACGTACTACTCACATCAAATATGCCACAACTTATTCTGACATTCTTAATACAACAAATCAATTTGGGGAGCCATAGTTCGAATACACACACACATATGGATGAATAACTCCTCATTCATGGAGGCAATTTTTTTAAACACACAAGTATACCTGATACAAAACCCACAGTCCATCTCTCAGCAACCCCCCTGCTTCATCACGCTGTGCACTATGCAAGCCACATGCACACAATGAATCAATATTTCACAGAATCCCTCACGCCTAATACACACACACACACAATCAACCAATCAATGAATCCATATTTGACTGCACCTCGCAGGCTTACCACACGGCATTCAGTGCACAACAACTGCAGTAGCGCCCCCTAAAGACGGCCTCAGCCCGGAGCCTCCAAGGGTTCGAGCTCTGACTGGTGCGCCTCAATGCGGCGCAGAAGCTGGGTGGCCACTGGGCAGAACTCATTCTCCCACGTCTCCTGGATGTACGCCTGCATCTCCTCCTCCACCATGTCGCCAACGCTGGGGCTCAGGGCGCTGTCCCGGTCTGTCAGCACAACCATCACATCATCATTTCCATCACCACTGTTATCACCATCACCACTGTCATAATCGTCACCACTGCCATCACCAGTCCTTTCAGCCATGTTGACAGTGTTACAGGGCAACATGTGCTGAACCCCTACCCAACAGCACTACTTCATACACATCATTAATAATAATAATAATGTACATTTATCATGCGCTCATCAACGCCCTGAGTGCTCACATGATACATACTAACCTAAATATGATATTCTATACACATGTAGAGCATAGTCCTTCCAAAACGATTTACATAAAGTATTATTATTATTTTTAAATACACATTACACACACACACACTGTGACACACACACCCAGACACACACACCCAGACACACACACACACACTGACTATAGCAGAAACTGGGTACTGATATTAGTTAGAGAGGAGAGGTGCTGAGTGGTGGTGACAGGGTGCCAAGAGAACAAGTCTTGCAGCAAAGTTCTGAATTTTCTGGAGAGGTTGGATGACAGAATTTGGTGTACCCATGAGGAGACAGTTGCGTTAGTTAAGCCGTAAAAGGATGGAGGAAGTAACAAGAGTCTTGGCTGTGTCTTCAGTGAGAAACCTGCAGATTGAACTAATGTGTTTAAGCTCGAAATAAGCAGTTTGGCAGATTTTTATGACGTGCTTCTTCATGGACAGTTTTGAGTCAAGAATAAATCCAAGGTTCCTGGCAGAATCAGAGAAGGGAATGTTGTGAGAGCCAAAAGTGATCATGTCAGGGAGGGGAACGGTAGAAGGTTTCAAGGAAAACAAAAAGGGAAAGAGAAGAGCTTTTGTTTTGTTGTTGTTCAGTTTGAGCTGATTTTCTGTCATCCATGTTTTTATGTAGTCTGTGCATGCATTGAGTTCTTTGGTGAGGTTGGTCACTGAGAGGAGCGGATGTCTGGAGCTGTGTGTCATCTGCGAAAAGCTGATGGTTTACAGAGTGGTTAGCTATGATATTGGAGAGAGGTGTAGTGTACAGGACGAAGAGAATGGGCCCCAGTACTGAGCCCTGAGGCACACCGTACATGAGCTGTGATGGTGACGAAGACATGTCATTGCCTTAAAGCCCCAACCCAACAGCACTACTTCATACATATCACTGCCTTAAAGCCCCAACCCAACAGCACTCCATACACATCACTGCCTTAAAGCCCCAACCCAACAGCACTCCATACACATCACTGCCTTAAAGCCCCAACCCAACAGCACTCCATACACATCACTGCCTTAAAGCCCCTACCCAACAGCACTCCATACACATCACTGCCTTAAAGCCCCTACCCAACAGCACTACTTCATACACATCATTGCCTTCGCTATCTAAAGCCCCTACCCACAGCACTCCTTCATACACGTCATTGCCTTCGCTATCTAAAGCCCCTACCCACAGCACTCCTTCATACACATCATTGCCTTCACTATCTAAAGCCCCTACCCACAGCACTCCTTCATACACATCATTGCCTTCGCTATCTAAAGCCCCTACCCAACAGCACTACTTCATACACATCACTGCCTTAAAGAGGTAACAGGGGTATATAAGGAGCAAAGCCGTTAGACAACCAGTGCGTTTCAAACATTTGAGAGGTATGGAACATCCTGTCGGTCCACTAGTAACTTGATTATCTTCAGACAGAGGGCATAACAGAGTCCAAAATTTGGCACTGAAGTAACTTACTACTACATCTAATGAACACAGTATTCAATAGACCACAAGACAATGATGTTACATGCAAAATAAGGAAAACAGATTTGAATGGAAGAGAAAAAGGGCAGAGCTGTTGCACGTCAGTTATGTATAAATAGCAACACACGTGTTTATCAAGACATGCCTGCTCATGGTTTGACCGAAAGATGCAGACACACAGTAACAGAAGCGGAAAAGAAAATGTTGCCTACTTTGACCCCCACCTGTGTCTGAGGTATGGAGTGTTGGGTGGATTGGGACAGAGCCCTCCAACTAATTTTAGGATACACTCGGGCATGACCTAAGGACATGCACAACAGTTCCATCAACGTGGTCTTGACACATCGCAGTCTCCTTTTTACAAAGATATAAAGGATGTCGTCATGCTCCACCCATGTTCATCATAGACCACAATTTCCTACACTGTTTCTTCCTGATCCCAGAATTTCTCTTGTGAATATCCTGCCCATGGCCCAACCACTCCTGGTTACTCACGGGGAACAAAAACAAAAGATGCATTCCTGTCTGTCACCATCCAGTTTAGAGGCCTCGTTTCCTTGACCTGAATGGCTCACATCAACACCTGCAGTTACGTTGATGGCACTGGCACAACTATCACCCTGCCTTTCGGTCTCTGGCTCAACACGCAATACAGTGGTATCATCTGTGGCAAAAAAATGGCTGGACAAAACTGTTCCAGGCAAGAAATGTCTCACCAAAATTCAGGAAAGGAAGAAAAACTTCATGAACATAATCCCAGCCACATACTTCAAACAGTTCTTTTATCGCTGCTCCTTGCAAACAAAGTCAGAGTCAGTCCATCAATTTCCCAGGAATAGCATCGTGCCTACATCTCAGCAGTGGAGGGGAAACAATTGTCTGAAACGTATCTCATGCAATGGAATGTAGGCCGGCCCTCGTGTCACAATTCTTGTTTGGGGAACCATTAGGGGTGTACCAAAACATAATTAAGTTCTGTCCAGTCCAATGAAAGTTGCTTTCTCGCTGTGGTGGCATTTTTGTTTCTCAAACTAAACCTATATAGGGCCCCAGGATAACACTACTGACAGTGATCAGGCTGTCTGATGGCACTCCCACTCCCATCAACACTACTGACAGTGATCAGGCTGTCTGATGGCACTCCCACACCCATCAACACTACTGACAGTGATCAGGCTGTCTGATGGCACTCCCACTCCCATCAACACTGCTGACAGTGATCAGGCTGTCTGATGGCACTCCCACTCCCATCAACACTACTGACAGTGATCAGGCTGTCTGATGGCACTCCCACTCCCATCAACACTACTGACAGTGATCAGGCTGTCTGATGGCACTCCCACTCCCATCAACACTACTGACAGTGATCAGGCTGTCTGATGGCACTCCCACTCCCATCAACACTACTGACAGTGATCAGGCTGTCTGATGGCACTCCCACTCCCATCAACACTGCTGACAGTGATCAGGCTGTCTGATGGCACTCCCACACCCATCAACACTACTGACAGTGATCAGGCTGTCTGATGGCACTCCCACTCCCATCAACACTACTGACAGTGATCAGGCTGTCTGATGGCATTTCCACGCCCAGCCAGTCAAACCTGCAGGCAGCCCACCTACTGGTCTCTAAAACTAGCCGATGAAGAAACAGCATACATTTACCAAGACACTGAAAGGATGGACCCAGCAACTGTCAAGTGTGACACATGACACTGAAGTGATGGACCCAGCAACTGTAAAGTGTGACACAAGACACTGAAACAATGGACCCAGCAACTGTCACATTAAGTGTGACACAAGACACTGAAGTGATGGACCCAGCAACTGTAAAGTGTGACACAAGACACTGAAACAATGGACCCAGCAACTGTCACATTAAGTGTGACACAAGACAATGAAGTGATGGACCCAGCAACTGTCAAGTGTGACACAAGACACTGAAGCAATGGACCCAGCAACTGTCAAGTTAAGCATGACACAAGACACCGAAGTGATGGACCCAGCAACTGCCAAGTGTGACACAAGACACTGAAGCAATGGACCCAGCAACTGCCAAGTGTGACACAAGACACTGAAGTTTTGGACCCAGCAACTCTCAAGTGTGACACAAGACACTGAAGTGATGGACCCAGTGACTGTCAAGTGTGACAAAACGGACCATTCCTAGCCAGTACCCTGGGGCATTACCTAACACTTATTACTACTCTGTCAGGTGATGTCCACATTGGAAAAAGCAGTCATTTTACCATGGTTTCTGTATCTTTTGGTGTCAGGATTTGAACAACAAACTTGTAACAGAATTATTCCAAAATGAATAATAATAATAGGGAGTTTACAGAGCGTTTCAGACTCAAAGCTTAGCTACTATTTTATTCAAAGATCAGATCAGAGGGCTGTATGGGTGAAATGCAAGCATGAGGGTACCAAGGTATTCAAAGAGCAGATCAGGGAGCTGCATGGGTAAAATGTATGAGGAATGTACCAAGGTATTCAAAGATCAGATCAGAGGGCTGTGTAGGTGAAATGTATGAGGAATGTACCAAGGTATTCAAAGATCAGATCAGACACAGAGGGCTGTATGGGTGAAATGCAAGCCTGAGGAACATACCAAGGTATTCAAAGAGAAGATCGGAGAGCTCCTGGGCTTCTGCATGGCCAAACATGTCCGCAGTGCTGGTCATGCGAGCACTGTAGTTACACAGCATCTTGCAGACTGTGGCGCTCAGCTGCCAGTCCTCGCGACCAAAGTCCCGCAACACCTCTATACACCTGATGGCACAACACAAAGCAGGTCAGTGTCATAATACAAAGTCCCACAGCACCTCTATACACCTGATGGCACAACACAAAGCAAGACATTGTCACAACACAAAGCAAGACAGTGTCACAGCACAAAGCAAGACAGTGTCACAACACAAAGCAAGATAGTGTCACAGCACAAAGCAAGAAAATATCATAGCACAAAGCAAGACAGTGTCACAGAACAAAGCACAACAGTGTCACACCACAAAGCAACAGTGTCACAGCACAAAGCAAGACCGAGTCCCAAAACAAAGCAAGACACTGTTATAACACAAAGCAGGTCACTGTCAAAACACAAACTGAAACAATGTCATAGCACACAGCAAGACAGTGTTACAACACAAGGCAAACATTGTCATAACCCAAAGCAAGACGGGTCACAACACAATGCAAGATGGTGTCACAACACAAAGCAAGAAAGTGTCACAACACAAAGACCATGTCATAGCACAAAGCAAGTGAGTGTCACAACACAAAGCAAGACAGTGTCACAATACAAAGACCATGTCAAAACACAAAGCAGGGCACAACACAAAGCAAGACAGTGTCACAACACAAAGCAAGACAGTCTCACAACACAAAGACAGTCTCACAACACAAAGACAGTGTCACAGCACAAAGCAAGACAGTCTCACAACACAAAGACAGTCTCACAACACAAAGACAGTGTCACAGCACAAAGCAAGACAGTCTCACAACACAAAGACAGTGTCACAGCGCAAAGCAAGACAGTCTCACAACACAGAGACAGTGTCACAGCACAAAGCAAGAGTCTCACAACACAAAGACAGTCTCACAACACAAAGATAGTGTCACAGCACAAAGCAAGACAGTCTCACAACGCAAAGACAGTCTCACAACACAAAGCAAGACAGAGTCACCAGTCTGGGGCCTACATGACTGCTCAGCATGAATGATCTTTCAGTGTCAACGACGTTCATTGCATGCATACTCTGAAAACACTACAGTTTGCCAGCAACAATTTAAATGTGATACTAACAAATCCATTCACTTGACTCACTCTTGCTTAGCATGTACACACACACACACACACACATACACACTATGACATAAACATGCAATATATACATATGCACCCACACTCACACACTATGACATTACACACATTTAGTATACACATATGACACACACTCACACATATGACATAAACACACATCCTGTATACACATATGGACATTCTCCTGAAAACTGGACCAAAGAGGGTACCGCTTTCCCGATGAAATAAAATTAAACTAAAACATGAAACTTTTTAAACTACCACTATATTTCTGATTTAATGTGCTTGGAGAAATAAGGGAAATGCCACAATAGGTAAACGCATCATTATTTCTTGCGCTGTGAGCTTTTTTTTGTAAAAACTGCGACATTTTCATGGCTGCCATTTGTGACATGAAGGTTAACTGATCAGGGAAGGTTAGCTGATCGCAGATATTTCCTTGGAATCGTTCATGATTGAATAAAAACAGGTTTCATGAGAAAGAAGGAGGCCAGTTCTTTCATACAAAAGGTATTTATTGTGTGTTGCTTGCTATTAACAGCTCCAAACAAAGGAGAGATAATCAGTGTCTCGCACGTTACCTATGTGTCTTCTGAGTATGTATCATGATAGCGTGACTTGTTCATAACGGAAACTAAAAAAACTGTCTTTTTTTCACCAGCTTAGTAGATAACCACATTTCACCTTATTTTTAATGCTTGTTTGATAACAAAAAAGTGGATATGAAATAAATTACAGTCATTTCTTCAGGGGTGGTTGATGTGTCTTAAAATGGTGTAACGTGCAAGCACACAAAATAATTACTTCTGCTTGTACCACTGACTTTCAACCTACCCTAACGTACCAGTCCACATCAGCTGACTTGCAGCAGCAACGTTTGACCTGTTTTTGCGCTGTGTGTGCTGTATTATTTTACTAGAAAAGGGAAAGCACTGTGGTGTCTTCAGGGATGAGGGATGTAATGCTCATGACACATATTTGTTCCCACTCGGCTGAGTGTTTGTTTGCAATCTTTTGTAACCAAACTTGGTATTGTGGTGCACCACCATGAGCTGGAATGTCATGTGAAAAAATGGGAGTCTATCTTCAAGGTCAGGGTCACAGTGTGGGCTTATATAATCAAAATATGACAGTTTCTACTATATCTTTTATTAGTTCTAAACCAGTGAGTCTTTTGCAACCACACTCAATTTGAGTGTAGATCATCATAAGCAAAGAAGTGTCCAGTAAAAATGTTGGATTGCTGTGTTCAAGGTCAGTGTCACAGCCAAGGTTAAAAGTTTCAGTTAATGTTAGTTTGGATGATATGCATTGCTGAACCAGTTGTAACCAAACCCAGTATGATGTGACATCATTATAAGCCAGAGAGTCATATGCGAAAAATGAGTTTCTATCTTCATGGTCAAGGTCACAGTAACTGAATTTCGGTTCATACAATCAGATGTGACTATTTCTATTATATGTTCTGAACTGCTGATTTTTTGGGGCGACCAACTTAGTTTGACAGTGCATGTTCATAAGCTGGAGTGTCTTGTGAAAAGGTTGCTTTGCTGTATTCAAGGTCAAGGTCACAGTGAAGGTTCTGAACTTCAGTGAATGTTTGCCTGGACAATATCTCTGATCAGTCAAACTTAATATGGTGATGCATCATCATAAGCCAGAGTATCATTTAGAAATATCATTTTGCGATGTTCAAGGTCAAAGCCACAATCATTTCTACTAGATCTTCAGAAATACTGAAACTTTTGCAATCCAAATTAGTTTGATGGTACATCATAACTAGACAGGGTAAAACATTGTGAAAAGATTTTCTTGCTTTTACACAGGGCGTGAGGCAGAATATGACTTGGGAGACTGTGGACTAGATTGCTGCTACTCTTGGCTATCCCGATATCTAAAGCAGGGGTCAATACCGGTTCCAATCAAGAAAATGTGGCAAGAACATTGCTTTTGTAATTTTGTAATAAATATACTTGTTTATTAAGGTTTTTTGTCAATGTTTCAAGTGTGTTATTCTTATATCCTTTTCTACTTGTGACGATGTCCACATAACATGTGAGACAGATTACTAATTAAGTGTGATTGGTTATTATCTTCAGAAAGCAAGAACTAAATATCCCTCTGACATGTATATTTATATATACGGTTCAGACCAAGTTAGTGCAATGCATCCCCCCCTCCCCCCCTCCAAATTACTTTGGGGGAAAAAGAAAGAAGGAAAAAAACTAAGGAAAAGAAATGTGTAATCTATTTTGTGCATGTCTGTACTTTGGAGAAGACATTTTAGACCAAAATCGTTAAAGAGGCAGGACAATTTTATTTTTTTAAATGTCAGAAGTGACAGATATTCCTTATAATGTATAATAAAAAAGGCAAGAGTCAAACTGGCCACTGAGCCGACTCTGTTCGTGCATTTCTGGTGTCTTCTGTAAGGCGCGAGACACTGACCTATGATGTAACATAATGCACAATTAACCAAGTTCCTGTCACCCTGTCAATTTATATCTTATATTTATGTACACAACAGATGTCAAGCTTTCATTTCCAAATAACAGCATTAAAAAATGCACACTTTCAATTTTTACCTTCTATGTCACAATTTTGACCAGTTTTCAGGAGAATGACTCATATGCACACACACACACACACACACACAAACGAACAACACACACAGACTCACTTACGCACAGACAGACCAGCAAACAAGCAGACTGACATAGTGACAATGAGACAGACAGGAACGCAAGCAGACACATGCACACATGCATGCAAACACACACACACACACACAGAACAGGGAGCTACATTGGCACAATAACATCCAGAGAACAGGAAGTGCATCAGCAGACAGACACACAGACAACAGGAAATTATGCTGGCAGACAGACACACAAACAACAGGAAAGTATGCTGGCAGACAGACATGCATGCACAAAAAACAAGCAGACAGACAGACAAACAGAGAACAGGGAGTTACACTGGCAGACAGAGAGGTAGGCAGAAATAGGGGTTACACCGGCAGACAGATGGACAGACAGGCAGATTGACAGAGAACTGGGAGTTACAGCAGAATACAGATAGGCCGAGCACAGTGAGTTACACTGGCAGAAAGAGAACAGGGAGTTACACTGGCAGAAAAAAAGAGAACGGGCAGTTACACTGGCAGAAAGAAAGAGAACAGGGAATTACACTGGCAGAAAGAAAGAGAACGGGCAGTTACACTGGCAGAAAGAAAGAGAACAGGGAATTACACTGGCAGAAAGAAAGAGAAAGGGGAGTTACACTGACAGAAAGAAAGAGAACGGGCAGTTACACTGGCAGAAAGAAAGAGAATGGGCAGTTACACTGGCAGAAAGAGAAAAGGGAGTTACACTGACAGAAAGAAAGAGAACGGGCAGTTACACTGGCAGAAAGAAAGAGAACGGGCAGTTACACTGGCAGAAAGAAAGAGAACGGGCAGTTACACTGGCAGAAAGAGAATGAGCAGTTACACTGGCAGAAAGAGAAAGGGGAGTTACACTGGCAGAAAGAAAGAGAACTGGCAGTTACACTGGCAGAAAGAGAACGGGCAGTTACACTGGCAGAAAGAAAGAGAATGGGCAGTTACACTGACAGAAAGAAAGAGAACGGGCAGTTACAGTGGCAGACAGACAGAGAACGGGCAGTTACACTGGCAGACAGGCAGAGAACGGGCAGTTACACTGGCAGACAGACAGAGAATTGGGGGCTACATCAGCAGACTTACAATCAAAAACATTTTTTATGCCCAGTCAACCAGGAGGGTTATATCAGAGTGAAGCAGACAGAGAATGAGTTACATTAGCAGACAGGCAGACAGAGAGGCAGACAGAGAACTGGGAGTAACATTAGCAGACAGGGAGGCAGGCAGGCAGGCAGACAGAGAGAGAACAGGGAGTTACAGTAGGAGACAGAGAGGCAGGCAGGTAGGCAGACAGACAGAGAACAGGGAGTTACAGTAGGAGACAGAGAGGCAGGCAGGCAGGCAGACAGACAGAGAACAAGGAGTTACATTAGCAGACAGAGGCAGGTGGACAGACAGAGAACAGGGAGTTACATTAGCAGACAGCGAGGCAGGCAGGCAGAGAACAGGAGTTACATTAGCAGACAGCGAGGCAGGCAGGCAGGCAGACTGACAGAGAACAAAGAGTTACATTAGCAGACAGGCAGGCAGACAGAGAACAGGGAGTTACATTAGCAGACAGTGAGGCAGGCAGGCAGGCAGACAGAGAACAGGGAGTTACACTAGCGGACAAAGTGGCAGGCAGACAGAGAACAAGGGGTTACATTAGCAGACAGAGAGGCAGGCAGGCAGAGAACAAGGAATTACATTAGCAGACAAAGGCAGGGAGGCAGGCAGACAGACATAGAACAAGGAGTTACATCAGCAGACAGAAAGGCAGGCAGGCAGTGAACAAGGAGTTACATTAGCAGAGAGAGAGGCAGACAGAGAACAGTGAGTTACATTAGCAGACAGAGAGACAGGCAGACAGAGAACACTGAGTTACATTAACAGACAGAGAGGCATGCAGGCAGGCAGAGAACAGGGAGTTACATTAGCAGAGTGGCAGGCAGACAGATAGAGAACAGGGAGTTACATTAGCAGACAGAGAGGCAGGCAGGCAGAGAACAGGGAGTTACATTAGCAGACAGTGAGGCAGGCAGTGAACAGGAAGTTACATTAGCAGACAGAGAGGCAGGCAGGCAGAGAACAGGGAGTTACATTAGCAGACAGAGAGGCAGGCAGTGAACAGGGAGTTACATTAGCAGACAGAGTGGCAGGCAGGCAGACAGAGAACAGGGAGTGGGAACACTTACTTTGCCACGCCCCTCTCTCGTTTCATGAGAGGCCGGTTTTCCTCATCCACCATGAAGTTGATGAGGACTCCGCAGGCGATGAACACAACTTCTCTGTTGCCCGAGTCCAGGAGGGTCACCATCATGGCGTCCACTGTGTACACACAAATACAGTCACTGTGCAGTGAGTGGTTCATGGTCAGTCATGGAGACTGTACACTAGCTGTGTACACACAAACACAGTCATAGCTGTGTACACACACTGTTAACAGTGGTATTACTGGCCTCTGATGGTCTGTACTGTTAACAGTGGCATTACTGGCATCTGATGGTCTGTACTGTTAACAGTGGTATCATTCGCCTCTGATGGTTTGTATTGTTAACAGTGTCTTTACTGGCCTCTGATGGGCTGTATTGTTAACAGTGGCTTTACTGGCCTCTGATTGTATTGTTAACAGTGTCTTTACTGGCCTCTGATTGTATTGTTAACAGTGTCTTTACTGGCCTCTGATGGGCTGTACTGTTATCAGTGGCTTTACTGGCCTCTGATTGTATTGTTAACAGTGGCTTTACTGGCCTCTGATTGTATTGTTAACAGTGGCTTTACTGGCCTCTGATTGTATTGTTAACAGTGGCATTACTGGCCTCTGATGGTCTGTACTGTTAACAGTGGCTTTACTGGCCTCTGATTGTATTGTTAACAGTGGCTTTACTGGCCTCTGATTGTATTGTTAACAGTGGCTTTACTGGCCTCTGATTGTATTGTTAACAGTGGCATTACTGGCCTCTGATGGTCTGTACTGTTAACAGTGGCATTACTGGCCTCTGATGGTCTGTACTGTTAACAGCGGTATTACTGGCCTCTGATGGTCTGTACTGTTAACAGTGGCATTACTGGCCTCTGATGGTCTGTACTGTTAACAGTGGCATTACTGGCCTCTGATGGTCTGTACTGTTAACAGTGGTATTACTGGCCTCTGATGGTCTGTACTGTTAACAGCGGCATTACTGGCCTCTGATGGGCTGTACTGTTAACAGTGGTATTACTGGCCTCTGATGGTCTGTACTGTTAACAGTGGCATTACTGGCCTCTGATGGTCTGTACTGTTAACAGTGGTATTACTGGCCTCTGATGGTCTGTACTGTTAACAGTGGCTTTACTGGCCTCTGATGGTCTGTACTGTTAACAGTGGCTTTACTGGCCTCTGATTGTATTGTTAACAGTGGCTTTACTGGCCTCTGATTGTATTGTTAACAGTGGCTTTACTGGCCTCTGATTGTATTGTTAACAGTGGCATTACTGGCCTCTGATGGTCTGTACTGTTAACAGTGGCATTACTGGCCTCTGATGGTCTGTACTGTTAACAGCGGCATTACTGGCCTCTGATGGTCTGTACTGTTAACAGTGGCATTACTGGCCTCTGATGGTCTGTACTGTTAACAGTGGCATTACTGGCCTCTGATGGTCTGTACTGTTAACAGTGGCATTACTGGCCTCTGATGGTCTGTACTGTTAACAGTGGCATTACTGGCCTCTGATGGTCTGTACTGTTAACAGCGGTATTACTGGCCTCTGATGGTCTGTACTGTTAACAGCGGTATTACTGGCCTCTGATGGTCTGTACTGTTAACAGCGGTATTACTGGCCTCTGATGGTCTGTACTGTTAACAGCGGTATTACTGGCCTCTGATGGTCTGTACTGTTAACAGCGGTATTACTGGCCTCTGATGGTCTGTACTGTTAACAGCGGTATTACTGGCCTCTGATGGTCTGTACTGTTAACAGCGGTATTACTGGCCTCTGATGGTCTGTACTGTTAACAGCGGCATTACTGGCCTCTGATGGTCTGTACTGTTAACAGCGGTATTACTGGCCTCTGATGGTCTGTACTGTTAACAGCGGTATTACTGGCCTCTGATGGTCTGTACTGTTAACAGCGGCATTACTGGCCTCTGATGGGCTGTACTGTTAACAGCGGCATTACTGGCCTCTGATGGTCTGTACTGTTAACAGCGGTATTACTGGCCTCTGATGGTCTGTACTGTTAACAGCGGCATTACTGGCCTCTGATGGGCTGTACTGTTAACAGCGGCATTACTGGCCTCTGATGGGCTGTACTGTTAACAGCGGTATTACTGGCCTCTGATGGTCTGTACTGTTAACAGTGGTATTACTGGCCTCTGATGGTCTGTACTGTTAACAGCGGTATTACTGGCCTCTGATGGTCTGTACTGTTAACAGCGGTATTACTGACATCCAGCAGATTGTCTCCAGCCAGAATGTAGAGGCCAAATGAACATGTTTTTTGTGTGGCAGTTACAGTAACCTTCATGACATGAACAACTCCATTACTGAAGTCCCGGAAGACAGCATGCAGCTGCCAAGTGATGAGTAAAACTGCAGCGTAGCTACGGCAGTACGGACAGGTGTGGGGAACAGGAACATGCCACCTTCTCACCACGTGGGGGAACCTCTGGGGTTAGCTGAGGAATGCTGACATCACAAAACACACCTTTCTGTTTGGAGAGGAAGTCACGGACAGGTTTATGCCGGGTGAGATTGCCAAAAACCCGAGCAGCCTCCAGCATACCTTCCATGTTGCTTGGTAGCACCAACTTCAGTAAGGCTGAAACAGGCAAGTCATTTACTTCAGGAAGGCTGAAACAGGCTAGTCACTTACATCAGTATAGCTCAAACAGGCTAGTCACTTACTTCAGTACAGCTGAAACAGGCAAGCTGCTTACTTCAACATAAAGTTCAGTATGGCCACCTTCTGCAATGCACACACTGAAAATATTCCCTACTGATTTTCGGTGATGTCACACTGTAGAGCCTCTCTGGTTAATGTTTGAAACATTTGTGAATGGAAAAGGTGTAAATGTGACAAGTATGAAATTAAAAAAAGACCTTGTATTGCTTGATAATGCAAAGGACTTTGAATCAGATCCCATTTTTCACTTTATCATATTACTAAGTTTTCATAGATAAAATAAACGCCCTCTCTTTGACATCCTTGCATCATGTCTACATAGATATCTACTGACAGCAGTCAATACACCGTATTTGTGTGCTCCTACACATTACCACATCTGATATTTAATTCTCTCTCCCTCCCTCCCTCCCCACCCTGTTGTTGATACCGCCCCATTCTGTCTTCCCTTATTACACACCGTCCTCACTGCTGTTGGGCTGCAGTGGCATGAACTGGTTTGGGCCATTCTTCTTCCCTTTCATCTCTGTGCTTATTCTTGTTGCTTCATGTTGCGTTGTTCTTGTTGCTTCTCTACCTCCAGTATATTGGCTAGATAACTTGTTTAGCCTGTGCACATAAACTTTGTATTTATGTGTGTCCTTGGTGTATGTATGTTCACATACATAAAAACTGGAGAGAGAGAGAGAGAGAGAGAGAAAAGAGCATTTGAATGCGCAGTTGTGAACATGCAGGCCCTATGTCTTCATCATGAGCATGAGTGTGTTGGAATGTGTCATGAACCCAAGTGTGTTGGAATGAATCAGAAGCATGAGTGTGTTGGAATGTATCAGAAGCATAAGTGTGTCAGAATGTGTCATGAGCATGTGTGTGCTGGAGTGTATCATAAGCATGAGCATGTTGGAATGTATCATAAGCAAGAGTGTGCTGGAATGTATTATAAGCATGAGTGTGTCAGAATGTATCATAAGCATGAGTGCGTTGGAGTGTATCATAAGCATGAGTGTGTTAGAATGTATCATGAGTGTGCTGGAATGGATTATAAGCGTGAGTGTGTCAGAATGTATCATAAGCATGAGTGCGTTGGAGTGTATCATAAGCATGAGTGCGTTGGAGTGTATCATAAGCATGAGTGTGCTGGAGTGTATTCTAAGCAAAAGCGTGTTGGAACATGCAGCTGTGTGCACAGAAAACTGCAGATCTGTGTAAGCGGTCAGTCTGCGGTCCACCTCCCCACTGAGCTGCATGGTCATGCGGCCAGGTTCCTGCGGCCTGTTTCAGAAAGGCCAGGCCGGCAGACACTCACACTCAGCAATGGCAAGATGCTGCTGCACCAGTGATGACTGTTTGGCAGTGTAGAAGGACAAGTTGTTGACTGCCGCCACACAGTTCAGTATCAGCTCCTCACTCTCACCAACATCTTTACGCTCTGCAACATGGACATGGTTCAGCGGTTACTCTCTGTCTGCCTCTCTTTCTCTCCCCGAGTCTCTCTCTCTCCCTCTCTCACTGAGTCTTTCTCTTTCTCTCCCCGAGTCTCTCTCCCTCTGTCACTGAGTCTTTCTCTTTCTCTCCCCGAGTCTCTCTCTCACCCTCTCACTGAGTCTTTCTCTTTCTCTCCCCGAGTCTCTCTCCCTCTGTCACTGAGCCTTTCTCTTTCTCTCCCCGAGTCTCTCTCTCACCCTCTCACTGAGTCTTTCTCTTTCTCTCCCCGAGTCTCTCTCTCTCCCTCTGTCACTGAGTCTTTCTCTTTCTCTCCCCGAGTCTCTCTCCCTCTGTCACTGAGTCTTTCTCTTTCTCTCCCCGAGTCTCTCTCTCACCCTCTCACTGAGTCTTTCTCTTTCTCTCCCCGAGTCTCTCTCTCACCCTCTCACTGAGTCTTTCTCTTTCTCTCCCCGAGTCTCTCTCTCTCTCTCCCCCTCTCTCATGGAGTCTTTATCTTTCTCTCCCCGAGTCTCTTTCTCACTCTCTCCCCGAGTCTTTCTCTTTCTCTCCCCGAGTCTCTCTCTCTCTCTCCCACTCTCACTGAGTCTTTCTCTCCCTGAGTCTCTCTTTTTCTCTTCAAGTCTCCCCCCCCCCCCCCCCCCCCCAAGTCTTTCTCTCTTTCTCTCCCCAAGGCTCTCCCTCCTTCCCTGAGTCTTTCGTTTTTCTCTTCAAGTCTCTCTTTCTCCCCAAGTCTTTCTCTCCTTCTCTCCCCCTCTCCTTGAGTTTCTCTCTTTCTCCCCAAGTCTTTCTCTCCCCCTCTCCTTGAGTTTCTCTCTTTCTCCCCAAGTCTTTCTCTCCTTCTCTCCCCCTCTCCTTGAGTTTCTCTCTTTCTCCCCAAGTCTTCCTCTCCTTCTCTCCCCCTCTCCTTGAGTTTCTCTCTTTCTCTGCACAAGTCTCTTCCCCTCTCCTCGAGTCACCCTCTCTCTCTTTCTCTCCCTGAGTCTCTTTCTCTCCCCAAGTCTCACTCCCTTTCTCTCCCCAAGCCTCTCTCTCCTTTTCTCTCCCAAAGTCTCTCCATAAGTCTCTCTCTCCCTCTCCTTGAGTCTCTCTGTTTCTCTCCCCAAGTCTCTCTCTCTCCCCAAGTCTCTCTCTCTTTCTCCATCCACCCGAGTCACTCTTCCCAAGTCACTCTCTGTCTCTCCCCAAAATACCCCTCCCCATCTCTCTTTCCCTTCCTCCGTCTCCCTCTTCCTCTGAATCCCTCTCTCTCAGTCTTACTCTCCCTGAGTTCCTCTCTTTTTCTCTCGGTCACCTTTTTGCTCTCACTCTCTCTTTCTTCTTTCTAGTAGCCTATATAAATCTATCCCATATTTTACTGCCTTATCTGCTGGCTTAAAAATACACGTATTACTGAGTGTGTAAGTGCAGCTGGCACTGTGAACATGCAAGTTTTGTGTGGAAGTATATGTTTCATGCATAAGTGCCTTTTAATTTATAATTTTTGTTTAATTATCATTAATTTGAAGCTTAGCAAGGGCTAGTTAAGACAGGTTTTGACTGAACCTGAACTACAATGACAGGTTTTGACTGAACCTGAACTACAATGACAGGTTTTGACTTGAACCTGAACTACAATCCTTGTAAAATAAAGTTTTTGAGTTTGAGTTCTCTCTTTTTCATATATGCACTGTGCAGCTGGTGCTGTGAAACATGCACGTATTTGAGCTAAAGTTTTCATGCGCCATGTATAAATTTTCATTTATTCCCGTTTCATATGTGCATCCAAATGATGCTTTGTAATTTTTTACTCATCAGGACGTTACCAAAGACTAGATTTAGACAGGTTTTTCTGAACCTAAAGTGACACCCATGAAAAATAAAACAAAATGTGTTTGAGTTTTATCTCTCTCTCTCAACCAAACTCTAGGTACAATGACACTGTTCACAGTACACCTGCAGGTTGTGCAATCAGAAAGCGCGTAAGTTGCACACCACATTCAGTGTCAAACCCCCACTCTTTACTGACAACAGCACTTTGCTGTGCCCTGGCCCACTGTCCAGTCTGGAATGAGCAGCCACCCACAGGAGATATAAGAGGGAGTTATTCATCTGGTAATACACGGGGTCATGAAGGATTGCCCGGAGAAGACCGGAAGTGTCGAGGAACTTGAGACAACCTGTGTGCCCGAAACCAAGGACACCACACCACTGATTGCCTAGAGGAGAGAAAGGCACGCATAAAAGCTGCAGTTGATGAACAGGAGATAAGGTAGCGCTTCAGTCAATCGGACAAACACTTCTCTGCTGTGAAGACAACATGCTGAAAAACTTCTGAGAAGTGCTGGAGCACATATGCAGTTTCCTGATCACTTAGTTACCACTTTGAATCAAATTATGTCTGAACACGAGATCATGACAGCTGAACTCTTGCATGAGATTTCTGCCCTGACCAAAGCCGGTTCAGCGAAAAGTAACCTCCTGTGACTGACACAAGAGTTCAGCTTGTTGCGATCTCATTCTGATCCTGCCTGTGCCCAAGGCACGCCTCACCTATAATGGAGAGAAGGCGAGCCATGAACTGCTGGTTGGCAGCCATGAAGGGTCCCACGTCCTCGCTGATTGACAGGTTGGCCAACACCCGAATCACTTTAATCAGCACATCCTCGATCTTGTTGATTGTGTCTCTTGTCGATTCAGATTCTTCCGCAGTGGTTGACAAACTGACGGCCTCTTTGCCCTGTAGGAAAAGCCATTTGGGGATACGCTATCATTTTGGGGATGCCATCATGGATGGCATCATTTTGGGGCTGTCATCATGGACAGCAATATTTTGGGGATGCCATCATTTTTCAAATGCTCCTTACAAGCAGATCAGTCAAAATATGAACTAGTGTAAACTTCCTTTTGTCACACAGTGAGTTTTCCCCCTACAATAATACCACCAGCAGCAACAAAGCTGCTCACTTGGCGCACAGTCACAATTCCTTTAACTGGCTACCGTTGTGATGAACAAGCAGACAAATCCCCACAGGCTGGCTTTAGGTCTAAAACTGTACGTTTTGGACTGTTGTTCTGGTGACATTTAATCTAATCAATACAGGATTCAAAACATCTGAAGACTAAACTCTATGTGTTTTTAATCATTTCCTTGTTAACATTTAATCTAATCAAATGGGATTTAACAACAGCTGAGATTAAACTGATTATTTCTTTCACAACAGCTAAGACAAAAAGATTCCATGTTTACCATTCTTTCACAACAGCTTAAGACAAAAATTCTCCATGTTTACTGTTTCTTTCCCAACAGTTTAAGACAAAAACATTCCATGTTTACCATTTCTTTCACAACAGCTAAGACAAAAACTCTCCATGTTTACCATTCTTTCACAACAGCTTAAGACTAAAATGCTCCCTGTTTATGATGGTTTCCTACGTGACACTAAATGGCATTTCAACCACAAAATCATATTAAGGAGAAACATACTTTTGCAAACCATATTACATGTGAAGTGGAAAAAATTAAAACAAACCATTCACACTACTGCATATACAGTAGGAAAACAACACCAAGAAGAAGAGCAACTATGCTCATACAGCTCACACTTAAATGTAAAACCTAAAATGAAACATTTCATTATTTCCCTTAAATACATATGATCATTTTCAGAAGTATCAACCATACAACATTCAAACTATTCTGGCCAAGAATCTAAAACACAATTTGAAGTTTATGTTTCTGACACACCTCTGACCTTGAAACAAGGTTAAATCATCAAAGCATGCTTTAACCTGTATACTCTAAACAAGGTTATAATTATTTGAAAGACCTCACTAACACAGCTTCTAAGAAAAAGCCAATATATCAAAGTTTTAATTATCTTGCTAAGTACATGTGACAGAAACATGAAAGGTATATTCATGATCAAGATGATATCATCAATAATGCTACAAAATTTTAACTTAAATTTAGTAAGAACATAAACTGTCCACTAAAAGCTGGTTGACATTGCTGTGACCTTGAAATGTGGGTGATGTCACTGAAAGAGGGTAAAGCTCAGTAAGCAGGTCATCACGCATAGACATCATCACCTTCATGGTGTCAGATAAACTCACATTATTCAACTTTCTGTCACGCCAAACACTCAAACTGCAGGCCAAAATGGCCCAACACAGTCCATTACATGATACATATAATTTCCATGCAAATAAAGAATACTAAAAAAACACCCCCAAAAGAGTCAAAGGCCTGGCCTACCTGCGCATCAAACTCATCATATGTTTTGAGTACAGTGAGCAGAGTGTCCATCCCCTCCCTTTCCTGGAACAGCCGTAGCCTCGCCTGCTCGTTTTTAGCAGTCAGGTTGCCCAGCACAAAACACAACCGCACCACCAAATCCTGACAGCATGGAAACATACAAACAGTAAACAATCACTCATGTCAGGGTCTGTGTGATGCAATACAATATAGAACAGATCACCCAAGTCAGGGTCTGTGTGATGCAATACAATATAGAACAGATCACCCAAGTCAGGGTCTGTGTGATGCAATACAATATAGAACAGATCACCCAAGTCAGGGTCTGTGTGATGCAATACAATATAGAACAGATCACCCAAGTCAGGGTCTGTGTGATGCAATACAATATAGAACAGATCACCCAAGTCAGGGTCTGTGTGATGCAATACAATATAGAACAGATCACCCAAGTCAGGGTCTGTGTGATGCAATACAATATAGAACAGATCACCCAAGTCAAGGTCTGTGTGATGCAATACAATATAGAACAGATCACCCAAGTCAAGGTCTGTGTGATGCAATACAATATAGAACAGATCACCCAAGTCAAGGTCTGTGTGATGCAATACAATATAGAACAGATCACCCAAGTCAAGGTCTGTGTGATGCAATACAATATAGAACAGATCACCCAAGTCAAGGTCTGTGTGATGCAATACAAAATAGAACAGGTCACTCAAGTCAAGGTCTGTGTGAAGCAACATACACATACAAAATCAAACCTAATACATAGACTTGGAATTATGGTCTTTTGTTTTTTAGATCAGAGTGAATGAGAATAAAAGAGAGAAAAAAGCAAGCATTGGACTCAAAGCAAGCAATGGACTCAATGTCGGAAAGTTCCTGGGCCATGTCATACTTGAGCAGGGCAGTATTCTGGTAGTGTGTCAGCCTGACAGCAGGACACACAGCTGGCTTCAACCAACAGTCGCCACCTTCCCTACAAGCTCAGACCATAATCCTAATTCCGCAGGGAACAAAAAACGTTTGTTTCAATGAAAGTCAAGCGGGAGATGCAGTCTGATTTCATATTTCTTTCAAATCCACTACCTCAACCTAATAGGAGTTATCTCCCTTAGACCAAACACCTAGCTGCATTTGGGTTTCCAAACCCCAAATTATCGTCCTTTAATACCACGCAGAGTGCTCTTCCCCTGACATCTGGGGGGCATCTCCTGTGTAAGACCCAGCAAAGCGTGCGCGCTCGCCAGTTCCCTTTGTCGCTTAGACCACACCTGTTGTGCTGCTTGCTGCTCGTCACAGTCATCGACTTAGGTTGAAGCTGAAGGTTTGTGGTATCGGGTCAGGTCAGTTTTCAGTTTATGCTTTACTATTATTCTTCAACCTCAAGGGCTGAAGAAAGAAAAAACAAACCAGCAGTTTAAGCAATGTTGCTTTTGTGCAACGCTTGTTGCTGATCATGCCGTGCGTGTGCACTTGGACCACGTGCCCATGACCGAGCTGTTTTTATCTGACTGAAAAAATCAGCTAGTGCAACCATTTTTTCAGCACGCTTGAATAACCAACATAAAGTTTTGGTTTTTATGCTTCAGTCTTTACGCCATACAAATGAATCTGATTTCGTAAATAATTTTTGTTCACATCTTTCACACTTGGTGTAACAAGGTTAAAAATTTTTTTTAAAGAGGCGTGATTTCTTGTCTCTGTCTTTAATTTTCATCAAGTATGTTTCAGAAGAACGCCAACTTACGACACTTACTGTGCAATAAATCTTGTCGAGAATGAACTTTCTTCGGCACTGGATGCTCAGGATGCTCTTGGAGCGGAGATGGCCTTCCTTTACCCACAACAGTCAAGAGAGCGGAAGGCTCTCTTTGTTTAAACTGGCGAGTCAGGCAGACGAGCCTACTTTGCCCATGACAGTCAAGAGAGTGGGAGGCTCTCTTTGTCAGATCTGGCGAGTCAGGCGGACGAGCCTACTTTACCCATGAACAACAAGAGAGTGGGAGGCTCTCTTTGTCAGATCTGGCGAGTCAGGCGGACAAGCCTACTTTACCCATGAACAACAAGAGAGTGGGAGGCTCTCTTTGTCGGAACTGGCGAGTCGGGGCGGACAAGCCTACTTTGCCCACGAACGACAGTATGGATGGTAAGTATTGGGCTAACGGTGGAGAGAGCGGGAGGCTGTCTGTTATGACTGACACTCGCCGTATTTCGGGTGCTACTCCATGGATCGCTTGTGCAAGGATAAGGAAGTTCCTAGAAGTAAGAAACACATGCTATCCAGTGGGAAGTTGGTTTTGAGGCGTTTATACACCCTCACTCTGTGCAAACAGCTGCCTCAGTCTCTACTGGCAACAATATGGCCACCACCGTTAAACCGCGATAGTTTATATGAACAGTGTCGAAGCCTGATTACATCAGGGCTAAGAAGCACTCGTGGACAGGAGGCCTAAATTGCCAATACTATCTCAGTAACTTCATTAAAATCGGTGGCAACCTTTTGAGGATTTTTGGACTGACGCGTTTGTACGCCCTTGACAGGTCCACGTGGCTTACAGTCATCAGCCGTGACTTGTGGACAAATCTAGAGTTGTCCATGCCTGTCTCAGACGAGGGCATTAAGGCCTACAAGGCCAAGATTCTTACTGTCATCCTGGCAAATTCCATGCCTGTGATCAGGATTTTAATCCTTAGATTAAAAGATGTGATGGGCGAACTCAGCAACTTTGTATCGAGGAAAAGTGGGCGTGTCCCTTCTCTGAATGCTGTCTGCGCACATTGAATACAATTTCTACTATATAAGCAGAACATTGTTTACCACCTTGCTTCCCAAGGCAGAGTGAGTTTTGTCAAACCTTGGTATGAGGAAGCCTCTGACTCAAACCAGGCTGGGGAACTGATGGACGATGTGAGCCGGTTTGGCCTAGCGGTAAGCGTCAGGCTAGTAAGCAGAAGGATCTCGGTTCGATACCACTTCGGCTCTCCTTTCTCTTCAAAAAGGTTGTGGTTTGTGGGCACTGTCTTGTGACTTTGTCCATCACTTCCTACTGAAACGTTAAAATGGCTCTCATCGCTGCCCATCTTAATGCAGAAGTCATTGTGGTGGTGACAGTGTAGCGATAGGTATATAATCTCCCTCTCCCCCCCCCCCCCCCACCTCCACGCTCCCTTCTCCCCATCCCTAATAAGCTGTACATTTTTGTAGATGTTAAGCACCATGTTTACTTATGTACTGTCCATTGTGGTGGAAAACATCTTGCGTGACATCCAGGCAGTTTTGGGCATCAAATGAAGATGTCCCGTCATCCATGTGGTCAAAAACAGTGACAGGAGCTGAGATTCTGTTTGTAGCCAAGCCAGACAGTCTTACTGGGTACTCTGAACAGAAGTCCTCATTGAACACAGCGATGTCAGCTGACTGCGTCTGGAGGTTCTAACTCCAGAGGGAGGGGCTGCGCTGCAAGTACCGGCGCCGCCTGTCGGCCGTGCGGTTTGTTTGCCCCGGACGCGCGTGATCAGAAGGGTCTCCGGCTGTCCTGTTAGGAACACCCTGCCCTTGTCAGCACTCCTGCCTAGAACCAAGATTCTTGCGGACGCGGGAAAAGTGTATACCCTTCGGAAAGAGGTGGCAGCACTTATTCTGAAACGGGCAATTATACCGAGAAGTCAAGAAGCCTCAGTCTCTTGGGTTTTTAGTTGAGGATTGTCATTGTCCCCAAGCCAGGTGACAGATGGAGGCCAGTTTTGGCTTAAGCAGTCAAAACTCTTTCATTCAGACCCCAGAGCTGTGAGCAGAGACTGAAAAGATGGCCAGGCTGTTTAAAAAAAAAAAAAAAAAAAGTTGCAGAAGACTGAGCTGTGATTACAGCCGGGCTCACTTTTTATAGCATGTTTTTTTATAGCATGTTTTTTTATAGCATGTTTTTTTATAGCATGTTTTTTTATAGCATGTTTTTTTAATCGGTCACTCCTAAGCTCCCAATGATTTGCTGGACACGTTTTACATTCAGGTCACTGGTGGTCAGTCGGAATGTCATTTGCAATCACCTGGACACGTTTTACATTCAGGACACTGGTGGTCAGTCGGAATGTCATTTGCAATCACCTGGACACGTTTTACATTCAGGACACTGGTGGTCAGTCGGAATGTCATTTGCAATCACCTGGACACGTTTTACATTCAGGACACTGGTGGTCAGTCGGTATGTGATTTGCAATCACCTGGACACGTTTTACATTCAGGACACTGGTGGTCAGTCGGAATGTCATTTGCAATCACCTGGACACGTTTTACATTCAGGACACTGGTGGTCAGTCTGAATGTCATTTGCAATCACCTGGACACGTTTTACATTCAGGACACTGGTGGTCAGTCGGAATGTCATTTGCAATCACCTGGACACGTTTTACATTCAGGACACTGGTGGTCAGTCTGAATGTCATTTGCAATCACCTGGACACGTTTTACATTCAGGACACTGGTGGTCAGTCGGAATGTCATTTGCAATCACCTGGACACGTTTTACATTCAGGACACTGGTGGTCAGTCGGAATGTCATTTGCAATCACCTGGACACGTTTTACATTCAGGACACTGGTGGTCAGTCTGAATGTCATTTGCAATCACCTGGACACGTTTTACATTCAGGACACTGGTGGTCAGTCTGAATGTCATTTGCAATCACCTGGACACGTTTTACATTCAGGACACTGGTGGTCAGTCTGAATGTCATTTGCAATCACCTGGACACGTTTTACATTCAGGACACTGGTGGTCAGTCTGAATGTCATTTGCAATCACCTGGACACGTTTTACATTCAGGACACTGGTGGTCAGTCTGAATGTCATTTGCAATCACCTGGACACGTTTTACATTCAGGACACTGGTGGTCAGTCTGAATGTCATTTGCAATCACCTGGACACGTTTTACATTCAGGACACTGGTGGTCAGTCTGAATGTCATCAGTCCTTGGGTTTCCATACGCACTATGGATTCAGTGATTGGCGCATACAAACAGGGTCGAGTGTATGGGAGACCGCTAGAGTTTGCCATGGCATAACAGTGGAGACAGGCAACGGCCTGGATAACTTTGACTGCGGAAATACCCTAAACACTAAACAGATGGGCGTTAGCTGGAAGAAGACGTACATTTACGCAAGTCGTTGACACAGATGTCTTGCAGAAAGGCAAATCTTCAATCTGAGGCTCTCACCTGTCACCATGGTTTCAGGTGACATGGGCGTTATGTCCGGTTCAGAGAAAGGTCACCATATTATTAACTGGAGATGATGGCAGTCTGAAAAATTCCTCACAGATAGGATCTGGAGTTGATGGGCAAGTCCGTGATATTTTATGTCGGATAATGTCTGTGTTGTCTCCTGTAATTATTAGAACAAAGGAGGAACGCCTTCTCTGGCCTAACGGGGCGCGTGCATCAGACCCAGCTCTTGTGCACCAAACGCACAAGTGGAGTGGAAGACTGATGTAGCATATAGTTCGGTGAGATTCCACATTTTACAGATTCCTTGTCAAGGAGCGGACAGATTGAACAGACGGAAACATTTTTACACTCCAGCTGGGTTTGAAATGTTTGCATTTGGACACTGGTGGATTTGGTTTGTTCCAAGCGTTTGTCACACCCTTTCTCTTTTTTCGGCCTGTCAGCAGACTACAGACTTTAGGGGCCGATGCTCTAGTGCCAAGGAGTAAAGAGGGATGTTTGCTTAAGCATTTCTCCATGGTGATTTTAGTACCAAAAGGCAATTCGGACGATCGCTGAGACATTGATGTTGTGCGTCTTGGCCAAACACACTACTTAATCTATGCAGCTTAAGTTCGAGGAAACTGCCGCACACGGTAATTCTCAGAGCAGACGTCAGAGTCTCCAAAATGATGTCGATACAGACGAAGAGGAAGCAATGTGTCGGATCTCCTAAAACAGTCTCGGCAATAGATGTTTTCTTCACGACTCGGCGTCTCCAATTTTCACGTGACTGAAAGACTAAGTTGCATTTTTCCAATCTACTGTCGGAGCCGGGAAAAAAAGCCACAACCAATGTCGGTCATTGGAACTCTGCGGCAAGAAGGCCCTCCATTCTGAAGGTATCACCTAGGAGGGCGGCAGGTGCAACACTTTCACAAACTGTGGGAGCAAAGTTGGGCTCGACTCTGCGTATGACATGACACTGGCCACAACGGTTCAGTTACCATAAAAAGTATGTAATAGTTCTGCACTTTGAATCAGTTAAATCAAAGAACTTTCTTCTGTAACCATGAAAGGATATAGATCTGTTTCAACCAATACATACAAACATGGCTTGTATGACTGATGTGAAAAGACAAGTTCTTCGGGCCTATTTCTTGTCTGGCTGAGTTTGATACTGAGGTCAAGATCCAAAGCGTGCATTGCTTTGAATGAAGTGACTGTAAACTGGTGCACGGTTGAACGGGTGTCCACATAACTTGGGCCAAGACAGCAGCAGTTTCACGTGCCAGCCATGCAACAACCAAAGCAAAGCCAGGCATGCCGCAGTGCCACTCAGTAGGCCTACTGTGGACCGCATTGGTGGATATTAAACTGAAACATGCATTATGCAAGGATAATCACTCATTAAAGATAACACGCAACATAAGCGCGGTGAGTTTGCTCAAGAGCAGAAAATAGTGAGATATAAAAGCGATGAATAAATAATATTGCCGCTGCAATAGTGTTTGGCACTAGTTCCCATTTGGTTCAATTCTCAAAAGTCTGAACCATTGGATTTAGCTTTGGCTTTCACAACTCTTGTTTAAAAGTCGTCACGTTTGGCGTTGACTAGGTTGATTTAGCGAAGTTCATTTTCTGCCAAGTGTGATTATATTCAGTTGGAGACGATTGTGGTTGATTTAGCGAAGTTCATTTTCTGCCAAGTGTGATTATATTCAGTTGGAGACGATTGTGATGTTGTTGACACAATCTGGCCTTACTGCACTGAACAGTCGGCCATTGTTAACAGTCAGCTGAGGTACTGTTCACCCCCTCCCTCTACAGGAATGGGCTGAGATGGGGAGCAATGAACTGTTGCAGACCTGGATGTTTTTACAGTTTAACAGAGACGCACAAATTACGAAGAGATGGGTGAATAAAGCCATACCTGCCCATCAAGTATTGAAAAAGAGATATCGTCACAGCCTGGAATATCCTTTGTTAGGAAAGTCCGTAACGAAGATGGCCACCAAAAAGACCGCCACTATGGACACTTCGAGCCAGCTGTCCATGAGGTCAGAGCTGTCACGGCTCGTGAAGACCACTCTGCATGGTACAATAATTTTGGGTTTGGAAACCCAAATGCAGCTAGGTGTTTGGTCTAAGGGAGATACTCCAATTAGTTAGGTTGAGGTAAGTATTATCACAAATATTCATTTTACTTAGAAAACTACATTTTGTCTGATTTACAACCAAATTCAAATCACATCTGAACTCAAAACTGCACACCTCCATTACACAGGACTGGCAATTTAAACAGAGTTTTTTTTTGTTTTTTTTTAGTTTCACTGTGTACTTACATCTTTTTTCAAATGCCTGTTGAGTAAGTGAACGAAGGACTTGTAAGAGCCATGTTGGTCTGCCAGCGCACTGCAGCAGTCGGTGTGTAATGTCACCTTGCTGTCAGAACAGACAGGTAAGAACAAAGGGCAATGTGTAACGTCACCTTGCTGTCAGAACAGACAGGTAAGAACAAAGGGCAGTGTGTAACGTCACCTTGCTGTCAGAACAGACAGGTAAGAACAAAGGGCAGTGTGTAACGTCACCTTGCTGTCAGAACAGACAGGTATGAACAAAGGGCATTAGGACATAAATAAAAACTGTGTGTCAAAATGATGTTTGTCTACTGTTCTTTAAAGATAATATCTGAGTGGTAGATCTGGACTCCAGAATAGCCATCCATGAGGTTCATTAATTACCAGCAGGACTGCACTGTGTTGCTTTCACCATGAGTGCTGCAGCCTCGCCCACGTAGGCTGATCCACAAGGTCCGACAGATTAACACGATACATTACAGTGCTCACATTTTCCTGCAAAGGGACGAATAAAAGTCCTTCTTTGGGTGTAAAAAAATAATCAAGCTCTCACCCATAGGTGACCAATTCTGTTGATATTCTGCATGCACATGGGAAAAACAAAAGAAAAGATTCCAACAGCCTAGAAAAATATTTAACGTATCAATTGATAAGCATGTCTAGGGCAAATATACAGAAAAGAAAACAAAGAGAGAATGAGAGAGAGAGAGAGAGAAGGCAGGGAGAGAGACTGCGAGACAAGTGCAGGGTGGGGGGTGGGGGTGGGCGTTGAGGGAGAAATAAAGAGATCGGCTGGTAGTGACCTGAAGATACGAGATATGTAGAGCATGAGGTCACTGTCACCAGGGTAGGACTCCATGAGCTGGACCAGTCCTTCCACAACGTTGTGAGCGATGAAGCGATCTCGCCCAGAACTAGTGTCTGCCAAGTTCCGCAATGCTGCAGCCAACTGTCACAGTGCAAAAGGTTGAATGAGCAATGGTTGCTACTGCCACAGTGCAAAAAGTTCAATGAGCAATGGTCGCTACTGCCACAGTGCAAAAAGTTCAATGAGCAATGGTCGCTACTGCCACAGTGCAAAAAGTTCAATGAGCAATGGTCGCTACTGCCACAGTGCAAAAAGTTCAATGAGCAATGATTGCCATTGCCTCAGTGCAAAAAGTTCAATGAGCAATGATCGCCACTGCCACTCATGAGCAACCATCGCCACTGGCAGAGTGCAAAAAGTTCAATGGGTAATGATCACCATTGCCACAGTGCAAAAAGTGCAATGAGCAATGATGACCATGAAGTTGCACTGACTTATGGGGTCTGTTAAAACTCAAGGGACTTGAGCTGTCCAAACTGAATACTGAGACAAAGTGCACGCCAAACAGGGACACAGACAATGACAGAGACAGGAACAGTGAGAGATACATGACAGAGACAAAAACAGGGAGAGATACAGACGGACAGAAACCAGGGGGCGGGGGGTGGGGGGTGCAAGAAACCAACAACTCCATTCAAACTGCACAAGTTGCTGTGCGAGAAGAGACTAGGACTGGGACACCCACCTGCACCAAGATGTGACCAAACTGGTCCCCAACTTTACCACTCTCCTTGTTCTGAAAACAACAAGGAAACAATCATTACCGAACTCATCAACAGTAATCAGATATAAACAATCATTACAGAACTCATCAACAGTAATCAGATATAAACAATCATTACAGAACTCATCAACAGTAATCAGATATAAACAGTAATTACAGAACTCATCAACAGTAATCAGATATAAACAATCATTACAGAACTCATCAACAGTAATCAGATATAAACAATCACTACGGAACTCATCAACAGTAATCAGATATAAACAATCATTACAGAACTGATCAACAGTAATCAGATATAAACAGTAATTACAGAAATCATCAACAGTAATCAGATATAAACAATCATTACAGAACTCATCAACAGTAATCAGATATAAACAATCATTACAGAACTCATCAACAGTAATCAGATATAAACAATCATTACAGAACTTATCAACAGTAATCAGATATAAACAGTAATTACAGAACTCATCAACAGTAATCAGATATAAACAATCATTACAGAACTCATCCACAGGAATCAGATATAAATAATTACAGAACTTATCAACAGTAATCAGATATAAACAATAATTACAAAACTTATCAACAGTAATCAGATATAAACAGTAATTACAGAACTCATCAACAGTAATCAGATATAAACAATCATTACAGAACTCATCCACAGGAATCAGATATAAACAACAATTACAGAACTCATCCACAGGAATCAGATATAAACAACAATTACAGAACTTATCAACAGTAATCAGATATAAACAATAATTACAAAACTTATCAACAGTAATCAGATATAAACAATAATTACAAAACTTATCAACAGTAATCAGATATAAACAATCATTACAAAACTTATCAACAGTAATCAGATATAAACAGTAATTACAAAACTTATCAACAGTAATCAGATATAAACAATAATTACAAAACTTATCAACAGTAATCAGATATAAACAATAATTACAAAACTTATCAACAGTAATCAGCTAATTTAACATGCTTCTTTCCCCTCATATTGCAGGGAAACAGTGGTGTGTGTGTGTGTGTGTGTGTGTGTGTGTGTGTGTGTGTGTGTGTGTGTGTGTGTGTTGCTGGCATAGTTACATACAATAATTCACAGGTGAAGAGGATGGAAAGCTAGTTTTGAAGATGAACTAAAAGACTTTTTTTTTCAGGGTTCTGTCATAGGTAAAAATGCACTAGATTTTCCAGCTATAAGGTGCTAGGTTTTTCCTCAAATTTGACCCCTATACCTTACCTGTGAAAAAACTTTTGCAAGCACTTATTTCCAAACGCAAAGAACAATATAATGATTATTCTGAAACCAAATCTTACTCAAACCATATCCGGAAGAAAAATTGGCCCTACTGTCAGCGTAACAAAGCTTATGTTGACAGTCAATACCAAATGAGATGCAACATCAGCCATCTTGATTTTAACCTAATCTTGTTACCAAGTCCTGCAGATGAGAAATGGGTTAGCTGGGTCTTATCTGTCTTCAGTTCATCTCTGGAAAATGATGCTGCATATACTGTTTTGATTGGTTCAAACTTTTTGTGAACCGCAAATTCAGTGAATGATTGGCCTTTGCTGTGTTATGTCATGTCAGCACTTCCTTTGCGTTTGACATACATGTCCCTCATCTTTTGCCCATTGGCTATAACGCTGCCCAAGTTGCGCCTTACATTTGAGAGTGCCTTGTCTGTGGATTTTTGTCATGTCTGAACCGCAGTCTGGGGGTTCACTTTATATCCAGCAGTGCTGAGGAGTATGGAAATTACCATAGCCGAATTTTGGGGGTTCACTTTATATCCAGCAGTGCTGAAGAGTATGGAAATTACCATAGCCGCATTTTGGGGATTCACTTTATATCCAGCAGTGCTGAGGAGTATGGAAATTACCATACTCAAAGGTGGAAGATCACAAAGCTCAAAACAAAATGTATGTTGACACACATGAGAGATACTGGCACCAGGCTCAATTTCAACTGCAGTCGATGGAAATGGGTTAACCACCATATCATATGCTGCACTGGTCAACTTTGGAAAACGATGCTGCACACAATGTTCTGATGGATTCAAACATTTTCTGAACAACCAATTAACCTGCTGTTCCTACTTTGCTGTATTATGACGCTTTGTGTTTAACATGTGTCCATCAGGTTTTGCTTGTCAACTGGGACACTGCCAAAGTTGAATCACGTATTTGTCAGCACATTACCTGTGGATTTCTTCACTTGCGAGCCAAACTTCTAGAGAGGGTTGGGGTGGGGGCATCTTATACTCAGAAGGGCCTTGTATTGCAGTAATTATGGCATTCATACTGCATATTACTGTTTTCTATGTCCAGTATAATCTCTACATGGAGACAGCAGAGAGTGACAAAGACATCAGACACACAAAGGCCCCTTTTCTGTGTCAGCACCACAGACTGTCAACAACGCCACCCAATACCCACATGAAGGCTAACAACCACACCATCCAATACCCACATGAAGGCTAACAACCACACCATCCAATACCCACATGAAGGCTAACAATGCCATCCAATACCCACATGAAGGCTAACAACCACACCATCCAATACCCACATGAAGGCTAACAATGCCATCCAATACCCACATGAAGGCTAACAACCACACCATCCAATACCCACATGAAGGCTAACAATGCCATCCAATACCCACATGAAGGCTAACAACCACACCATCCAATACCCACATGAAGGCTAACAACCACACCATCCAATACCCACATGAAGGCTAACAATGCCATCCAATACCCACATGAAGGTCTCTGTCCTTACCGTCTTGTTGATGTTATGCATGAGAGTGGCAAAGACCTTGACACAGTCCAGTCTAGCCAGCCTCTTCAGAATGTCGCTGTTCCCCGTCAGAAACTTCACTGCTCCTACACAGTAGATCAGCGCTTCACAAGACGTCTGGTGATCAGTGGTTCGTATTGTGTCCAGAAGTAAATCTGAGAAAGAAAGAAGCAAGGAAATGTCTGCACTGACTGCATGTTTGTGTCTGAGAGAGGAAATCGGGTGTCAACAGCACAGCCCACAACAAATGCAGGACATCACAATGAAGGAGCCTGTTGCTGACTACTCCTACAACTGTAACAACACAGCCCACAACAAACATGGGACATCATGATGAAGGAGCCAGTTGCTGACTACTCCTACAACACAGCCCACAACAAACATGGGACATCATGATGAAGGAGCCAGTCGCTGACTACTCCTACAACTGTAACAACACAGCCCACAACAAACATGGGACATCATGAAGAAGGCGCCAGTCGCTGACTACTCCTACAACTGTAACAACACAGCCCACAACAAACATGGGACATCATGAGGAAGGAGCCAGTTGCTGACTACTCCTACAACTGTAACAACACAGCCCACAACAAACATGGGACATCATGAAGAAGGAGCCAGTCGCTGACTACTCCTACAACTGTAACAACACAGCCCACAACAAACATGGGACATCATGAGGAAGGAGCCAGTTGCTGACTACTCCTACAACTGTAACAACACAGCCCACAACAAACATGGGACATCATGAAGAAGGAGCCAGTCGCTGACTACTCCTACAACTGTAACAACACAGCCCACAACAAACATGGGACATCATGAAGAAGGAGCCAGTCGCTGACTACTCCTACAACTGTAACAACACAGCCCACAACAAACATGGGACATAATGACGAAAGAGCCAGTTGCTGAGTACTCACACAACTATGTACGCAAACCACACTCACAAATGCCTGCAAATGAAGAACTCTTCCCAAACAGCTGTCAACATATGATGTCACACTAAAGGCGCACGATCTCATTTACAAAGCCACTACCCCATCGCCTTTAGGAGTGCAGGAGGAACAGACAGCAACTCACTGAGAATGTTTTCCTCCAGGAAGAAAGGGTCATTCTTCTCGTTGCGACTGATCTTGAAGACCAGCTTACAGACGTTCAGGAGATTGTTGCCACCCACTTTCAGCTGCAACACAAACCCAGAGCCCTCAGTTCCCACACAAACTGCATGCTATTTACATGCTGAGATTACATTACATTACAAGCAGACCACTGAAAGAAAAAAATGCAATGTTGGCAGTCTTTATACTGACATGAAGCACCGTAAGTACATCAGTCGTGACCAAAAGCGCAAACCCATGTCTTTATGTCATGGAGCACAATAAGTACACCAGTCGTGACCAAACATGCAAACCCATGTCTTTATACTGTCATGAAGCACAATAAGTACATCAGTTGTGACTGAAAGTGCAAACCCATGTCTTTACAGTGTCAGGAAGCACAGTAACTACAGCAGTCACCAAAAGATGGGAACACTCACAGCTAGAATGAGCCTAGCCACCTTGAGCAGCAACTTCGTGTCCTCCGCATCCAGCAGCCGGAAGATGACCTTCAGCACTAAGGAGCGCTGGCGGAAATGCTTGCCAAGGCAGTTGTTGTCTTCCAGGATGTTGTACAGGTCACTGGCCAGGACCAGCAACTGATCACAGTCTTTTTCTGACAAGACATGACACACACCAGCTACTGATCACAGTCTTTTTCTGGCAAAACATGACACACAGCAGTTGCTGATCACAGTCTTTTTCTGACTAAAAAATGACACACAGCAGCTGCTGATCACAGTCTTTTTCTGACAAAACATGACACACACCAGCAACTCATCACAGTCTTTTTCTGACAAAACAGGACACACAGCAGCTGCTGATCACAGTCTTTTTATGACAAAACATGACACACCAGCAACTGATCACAGTCTTTTTCTGACTAAAAAATGACACACAGCAGTTGCTGATCACAGTCTTTTTCTGAAAAAACATGACACACAGCAGTTGCAGATCACAGTCTTTTTCTGACAAAACATGACACACAGCAGCTGCGGGTCACAGTCTTTCCCTGGCAAAACATGACACACACCAGCAACTGATCACAGTCTTTTTCTGGCAAAACACGACACACAGCAGTTGCTGATCACAGTCTTTTTCTGACAAAACGCAACACACAGCAGCTGCTGATCACAGTCTTTTTACGACAAAACATGACACACCAGCAACTGATCACAATCTTTCTCTGATGAAACATATGACACACAGCAGCAACTAATCTCTTTTTCTGACAATGACACACATCAGCAACTGACCACAGTTATCTTCTGAAAATGACACACACCAGCAACTGATCAGTCTTTTTCTGACAAAAATGATGTACATCCACAGCTTATCAGTCTTCTTCTAACAAAACACAACACACCCCAGCAACTGGTCATGGTCTTTTCTGACAAAACATGACACACATCAGCAACTGATCACATCCTTCTTCTGACAGTCTTTATCTGACAAAACATGACACACTAGCAACTGATCAGTCTTTTTTTCTGGCAAAACATGCCACACATGAGCAACTGATCACAGCTGAATCTCTGTTTGAATGCTACAGGTGAAAGAACTCATCGCTGTTAGTGTTGGCACCACCAACAAAAGCAAGTGTCAATCACACCAACAAAACCAAGTGTCAATCACACCAACAAAACCAAGTGTCAATCACATGTTTAGCACATCTGTAACCTTTGTGAGCTGCAGCGCAGTCTTTGACCTGAAGTAGCACTTACTTTTTCTAGTCTAGTCAGCACTCTTTCATCCCCACCAAAACCCTCCAATGTAAGCAGTGCTTCTACTGAAAATTCACAGTGACTCAAAGTCACTGAGGCAAAGAAAAAAGAAAACTGTCATTTGGGAAAAGCAAAAGGTCATTGGCACAAAACAAAGTGTCACTGGGAAAAAGGTCATCTGGGAAAAGCAGTCATTGGGATAAAGCAAAAAGTCACTGGAGTAAAGCAAAATGTCACTGGGGTAAAGCAAAAAGTCACTCAAGAAAAGTAAAAAGTCATGGGGGTCACTGGGGAAAAGTAACAAGTCATTGGGGTAAAGCAAAAACCCAATGGAGTAAAGCAAAAAGTCACTGGAAAAAAGCACAGTCACTGGGGTAAAGAAAAAAGTCACTGGAGCAAAGCAAAAAAGTCAGTGGGGAAAACTAAAGTCATTGGGGTCAAGCAAAAGGTCACTGGAGCAAAGCAAAACGTCACTGGGGATAAAACAAAAAGTTACTGGAGGAAATAAAAAGTCACTAGGTAAAGCAAAAAGTCATTGCAGTAAAGCAAAAAGTCATTGGGGAAAGGTAAAAAAAGTCATTGAGTAAAGTAACAAAGTCACTGGAGTAAAACAAAAAGTTGCTGGAGTAAATACAAATTCACTGGGGTAAAGCAGTCATTGGGGAAAGGTAAAAAGTCAATGGGGTAAAGCAAAAAGTCATTGGGGAAAAGTAAAAAGTCAATGGGGTAAAACAAAGTCATTAGAGTAAAGCAAAAGGTCACTGGAGTAAAGCAAAATGTCCTTGAGGCATAGTGTTATCTAGAGTAAGGGCCCATCACAAAAAACAGAGCCAAACGGCTTCAGAAAGCTACCAACTTCCTGTTGCCACAGTCACAATCCTCTACTTGTGGGCACTACGGTAAAATCAGGTCAATTACAACAAGACCAAGCAACCGGCCAACCAACCTATAACCCCATTAACTGACCAACCAAAAAACAAATTCATCAAAGAATGAAAAACCCCACCAAATAGACCCTTTTGTTTATCTCGCTGTCACACAGCAACAACCAATCGGAGTCGGCTACAAAGTTCTACAACTCCTTCAAAGCAGATGTAGGGGGGAATGCGCAGACTCCGACTTAGAGTGTACTGAGATTTGACCGGGCTGAATCATTTTCGATGCCCAAAGACTTCGTAAAATTTCCACCTAATTCAATCCATTGACTGACAAAGAAGCTCCGGCACCTGGATGGCCGTTGACATTATTAAAAAAAAAAAAAAAAATCCCTTCGGGGTGAGCCAGTAGCGTGGGGTAGGGAGTGCGGGGCATTTAGTGTACGCCAGCACAAGTGCATGTGATACGCCTAGGTGTGTGTGGGGGGGTTGGTGTGCATGCATGTATGTGTGTGTGGGTGCATGCACGGAAACCTGGAAAATGTGTGTGTGTGTGTGTGTGTGCGCACGTGCGTGCAGGAGGCTCTATGAGTGCGGGGTGTTTGTGTTTCAGTGTGCGTCAGTTTCACTTTGTTTTGTATGACTAAATATGTGTAGTGATGTATTATTATGCTATTGCTCTTGTGTGTGAATATTTATGCATTCCATACTTAAATGACAAAGCTCTCTGAGTTGCTCAACTCGCACCCTATAGGCTATAGTCTTTTGACTGTTGTGGTTTGGTGGTGTGTTTACCATTAGGTTTGTTGGTAGTCTGCTGTTTCTATTTGTTTTATCAGGTCAAACTAAGTACTTCTTTATTCCATTTAAAGGAACAAGCAAACCAAACAAAACAACAACAAAACAAGAACATATTAAAAAAAATATTAAAAATTAAAGAAGAAAAAAGAAAGAAAACGACCATGTATAAATGATTCAAAATTTAAGAGAGACAGACAATACTGATATCATAAACATTATTAGATAGAATAATTTTAGTTACAGAAATGCATTGTAAAACAAACTGTAGCTGACACATTCAAATATGATTAATAGGATATATACTCGGCACAAGTATAATCACTATTCTCATCCTGTCTGCCTTCACACCCACACCCATGCACCATATCACTGCCTCCCACACATCCACACACACACATACATACACCCACCCTCATATCTCAGTCTCTCTCTCTCTCTCTCTCTCTCTCTCTCATAGACTGACACACATGCGCGGGGCGCGCGCACGTACATGCACACATGCACACAAATAACGGACCAAACTGAGTAGCCTCATAAATTATTCCTAAAACAGGATGAAAATCACAAAATTAGTGAAAGCTGTTACAGAGAGAGAGGGGGAGAGAAAGACAGACAGACAGACGGACAGACTACAGAGACAGAGAGAGAGAAAATTAGCCTAAACGATTGTACATAATTATAATTCAAGTACGAGATCAGAAATTAAAGGTCTCAACACAGCAACACACTGACCTTCACATGCACTACTGAGTGACACATCCTGCCAGCAAAACAGCCTAATCACTTAATGCCACAGTTACTCCCCCACCTCCCTCACGCACACACATTCTCTCATTCTAACAAGTGGCATATACTGTAGTAATTAAGTGCACAGCTGGTACACTTCAATAAGATGGAGAAAAAATAAATGTAAAAAAACAGAAACTTCATTCTCAACAGACTGGGTGGCCGGGGATCATTCTTGAGTCAGCGCCGCAGAATACGATGCTTTGCCTTTTTACTGAAACTAAATGACAGACGTTCAGCAGGATTCCTGGCTTTTATTCGACCAGCGGTGCAGTGGATTATACAGCAGTGATCTTTTGTGCCTATCTTGTCGCCGTGAAATGCGAGGTTTTCACTACTACTAGTACTAGGGAAATACAGCTATGCACTCAGCCAGCAACCGAGCTGATGTGCTCCCCCCACTTCCGGCAGATTTCACCAGTCAGTCCATTGCGCATGCGCGAAAATCTAAGTGAAAGGCATCTATCCATCAACTGATGATGTTGGCAATCCCCAGAGTTGACAGAGACTCACTTTTGCTAAGTGCTGCCATCTGGTCCAATATGGGCGCCACCTGCTGGGCAAAAAACTCCTCCATCTCCTCTGCATCCCGCCGACCGGCACTCCCTGAAATGATCAGCAAACCCACTGACACTGGGACAACACACTGTTGTACACATGCAGTAGTAATCATAATACTTCTGGGTGATTTATCTCAAGATGAGCTTTCAGTACTGGATAAAATAATCTTTCAAGGCTGCTACCAATCAGAGTTAATTAATGTTGAATATGACTGTGTTCACCATAAATTATATATGTTCACATAAATGTGATCCTCTCCCACAAAACCAGTCTTAAGTCAGTTTGGGTATTTTGAGACGTACATATCTATAAACACTGCAGCCCCTATGATGAGTTGATGCTTAATGTCCTCAGATGTCATTTGACATATTAGGGACAAGTTGTGACCAATGCCGAAGCACGGTTCAATAAAATCCACATACGTAAGGTGTATGCGTGTTTAGCTGTAACCTGCCACCTGCACTTTTGGCAGAATGACGGGGATATTTTACGTGCTACTGTGGTAACACGGGGGTGGAACGGATACCGAAATAAGAGTCAGCACAGAAAGTCGACCCTGGAGAAGAAAATTCTCCCGCCGTTCCAGCAGGGATTCGAACCCGCGACCTTTCAATCACGAGTCCGGCGCTCTAACCACTGAGCTATCCCCGCCCCCAATGCAGCCCCTAACGACTATTTTCATATTTAAATGAAGACTGTCATCAAAAATAAAACTGAAGTTGTGGCTATTTGAAGTCGCTAAGAGTTACAGTGGCCATTTTGAGAAAACGGCCCTGAAAGATTTTGTCTTTTTCCACAATTTCCTCGGCAACCAGGGTTTAGAGTTAGCCAAACTGTGAGAATGATTGAACAACAGTGTAAGCCATGCTGAGGTTGTGTAGGTGTAATAATTAACAGGTTTTATTCAGCCAAATGTCCCTCATTTCATTATTTCATTGTAATAAACTGCACACCAGTGTATGCAATGCTGGGGTTGTGTAGGTGAAGTAATAGGCTTTATTCAGCCAATGGCTGGTCATTTCACTCACCAGTAGCAGCCTTTACTCCAGGCTAGGAGGAGCATTCAAACCAAATTTTTTTATTTTTATTTTTTTTATTCTGTGCCATTTCTAAACTATCACAACCATTCAATAATTTAGGCTGTAAGGAATGTAGTTATGCCCCCTCCCCTCCTCCCAATCCCACGTATCACCCTCCCCAGCTCCGATTTCCATCCCTAGGGCCGATCAACAGCTGCCACTGCAAAAACAGTTTCAGGGGGTGGGGGGTGCATATCAATATATATATGTCAATCATCCCCACCCCAACACATGCATGTGTGTGTGTGTGTGAGAGAGAGAGAGAGTGAGAGAGGAGAGAGAGAGAGAGAGAGAGACACACACACACACACACACACACAAACACAAACACACACACACATGCACAGAGGCAGACACAGACAGGCAGAGACCAAGACAGAGAGAGGGAGACAAAGACAGACAGACAAAGGAAGAGAGAGATAGACAAAGGCAGAGAGAGAGAGAGACAGATTGAGACGCATCATAAGAGAGGTGCAGAACCCACCAGTACGTGTCTGCCCAGCACTAGATCTGCGTGATCCACCACTGCTAACCCGTGAGTCAGTGCCATCCCTACTGCCTCTGCTTCCAGCACTGTCAGAACACAACACACTGCTGTAGCACAGTCAGAACACAACACACTGCTGCAGCACTGTCAGAACACAACACACTGCTGTAGCACTGTCAGAACACAACACACTGCTGCAACACTGTCAGAACACAAGCTGCTGTAGCACTGTCACAACACAACAAGCTGCTGCTGCACTGTCAGACCATAACACACTGCTGTAGCACTGTCACAACACAACAAGCTGCATGCTGCACTGTCAGACCATAACACACTGCTGTAGCGCTGTCACAACACAACAAGCTGCTGCAGCACTGTCACAACACAACAAGCTGCATGCTGCAGCACTGTCAGACCACAACACACTGCTGTAGCACTGTCACAACATAATAAGCTGCTGCAGCACTGTCACAACACAACAAGCTGCTGCAGCACTGCCACAACACAAGCTGCTGCAGCACTGTCACAACACAACAAGCTGCTGCAGCACTGCCAGACTACAACACACTGCTGTAGCACTGTCACAACACAACACACTGCTGTAGCACTGTCACAACACAACACACTGCTGTAGCACTGTCACAACACAACAAGCTGCTGCAGCACTGTCAGACCACAACACACTGCTGTAGCACTGTCACAACACAACACACTGCTGTAGCACTGTCACAACACAACAAGCTGCTGCAGCACTGTCAGACCACAACACACTGCTGTAGCACTGTCACAACACAACAAGCTGCTGCAGCACTGTCACAACACAACAAGCTGCTGCAGCACTGTCACAACACAACAAGCTGCTGCAGCACTGTCAGAACACAACAAGCTGCTGCAGCACTGTCACAACATAATAAGCTGCTGCAGCACTGTCACAACACAACAAGCTGCTGCAGCACTGTCACAACACAACAAGCTGCTGCAGCACTGTCACAACACAACAAGCTGCTGCAGCACTGTCACAACACAACAAGCTGCTGCAGCACTGTCACAACACAACAAGCTGCTGCAGCACTGTCACAACACAACAAGCTGCTGCAGCATTCTTGAGCTGGTCAGAAGTGAAGAAACAACTGTCATTGTCCACATATTCTTTTATGGGAGGTAAGCATATGAAAAACATCAAGTCTATGTTTTAAGCAGTTTGTGTCTACATTGTTTTGTTACTTTATTTTGCTGTTGGAAACCCACAAAAGATAAAAATATGAAGGCTTATAAGAACTGGACAAAACAAATACATTTCAGCAGAAAGCCCTTTCAAAGTGACAGCAATTTCACATAATTACATCCAGACAAATATCTACAGTTCCTCCCCCCCCCCCCCCCCCCCACACACACACACACACCTTTTGGGGTTGTGTTTTGTTTTTGTTTTGTTTTGGTCAAGAAGTTGAGTTTTGTTCCAAAATCAGATATAGGTAGTTTCAAGATACACAGACCTGAGTTTTATGTTTTCCTTACCTTGCCAAACAATCTTTCAATTATGGGTACACTGTAATAGTATTCATTCAGAAATCTCATGTACAAGAACTGACAAATTAACTTACCTGCACAGCAGACTTCTGACAGATTGTTTACCTGTGTGGAGGACTGCTCAGAAACTGTTTACTGAAGGGAGGACTGCTCACAAACTGTTTACTAAAGGGGAGGACTGAACACAACCTGCTTACCTAAGTGGAAGACTGCACACAAACTTTACCTGTGTGGAGGACTGCACACAAACTTTACCTGTGTGGAGGACTGCACACAAACTTTACCTGTGTGGAGGACTGCACACAAACTGACTACCTGTGTGGAGGACTGCACAGAAACTTTACCTGTGTGGAGGACTGCACACAAACTTTACCTGTGTGGAGGACTGCACACAAACTTTACCTGTGTGGAGGACTGCACACAAACTGACTACCTGTGTGGAGGACTGCACAGAAACTTTACCTGTGTGGAGGACTGCACAGAAACTTTACCTGTGTGGAGGACTGCACACAAACTTTACCTGTGTGGAGGACTGCACACAAACTTTACCTGTGTGGAGGACTGTACACAAACTGACTACCTGTGTGGAGGACTGCACACAAACTTTACCTGTGTAGAAGACTGCACACAAACTTTACCTGTGTGGAGGACTGCTGACTGACGCAGACAAACGCCTGGTGAGTTCCTTGGCATCACTGACCCCACCTTCCTCGGGGGAAAGGATGGGGGTGCGTTCCTTGGGGCCGCTGTGAGCACGCTGCATGGGCTGGTCTTTGAATGAAATATCTCCACCGCCACTCACTGCAAGAGAATGATGCATAATGGGCTGATCCTGGAATGAACTAGAGAATGATGCATAACGGGCTGATCCTGGAATGAACTAGAGAATGATGCATAACGGGCTGATCCTGGAATGAACTAGAGAATGATGCATAATGGGCTAATCCTGGAATGAACTGGGCTGATCCTGGAATGAACTATCTCCACTGCCACTGTTCACTCAAGGCAATGCTGCATAATGGCACCTAACAGTCAGGAATCAAGGGAACATTGCTGGTGCATTTTATAAAGACCAGTAACAGGAATGAAGGGTATGGTGGTGATGCATAGTGGCAATACCAGTCAGGAATGAAGAGAATGTTGGTAATGCATAATGGTGATACCAGTCAGGAATCAAGGAAATGTTGGTGATGCATAATGGTGATACCAGTCAGGAATGAAGGGAATGCTGGTGATACCAGTCAGGAATCAAGGGAATGTTGGTGATGTATAATGGTAATACCAGTCAGGAATGAAGGGAATGTTGGTGATGCATAATGGTGATACCAGTCAGGAATCAAGGGAATGTTGGTGATGCATAATGGTGATACCAATCAGGAATCAAGGGAATGTTGGTGATGCATAATGGTGATACCAGTCAGGAATCATGGGTAAGTAAGTTGGTGTTTTATGCCCAGTCAACCAGAGCGGTTATATCAGGGCAACAGGAATCAAGGGAATGTTGCTGCCTACGTAATGGAGGGGAACAATCAGAAATAGAGGGAATGTTGCTGGTTACATAATGGAGGGGAACAATCAGAAATAGAGGGAATGTTGCTGGTTACATAATGGAGGGGAACAATCAGAAATAGAGGGAATGTTGCTGGTTACATAATGGAGGGGAACACTCAGAAATAGAGGGAATGTTGCTGGTTACATAATGGAGGGGAACAATCAGAAATAGAGGGAATGTTGCTGGTTACATAATGGAGGGGAACAGTCAGGAATCAATGGAATGTTGCTGGTTGTACAATGGAGGTTAACAGTAAAAAAATAAAGGAAATGTTGTTGGTGATACAATGGAGGTTAACAGTCAGAAATACAGAGAATGTTTCTAGTTACATAATGGAGGGGAATAGTCAGGAATCAATGGAATGTTGCTGGTTGTGCTCCATTTACCTACCCCCCCCCCCCTTTTTTATTATCTGTACAGATGTCCTTGACCCTACTCCTTCCTTCTCTGTAAGATGACCTTGACCCCTGTCCACC
>CAUZXP010000276.1:5000-12500 GCA_963584105.1 Alviniconcha strummeri | reverse complement strand
CGCACTCACGCGCGCAAGCGCTCACGGAGAGAGAGAGAGAGAGAGAGAGAGAGAGAGAGAGAGAGAGAGAGAGAGAGAGAGAGAGAGAGAGAGAGAGAGAGAGAGAGAGAGAGAGAGAGAGAGAGAGAGAGAGACAGACAGACAGACAGACAGACAGACAGACAGACAGACAGACAGACAGACAGACAGACAGACAGACAGACAGACAGACAGACAGACAGACAGACAGACAGACAGAGACAGAGAGAGAGAGAGGCATATATATATATATACATGCACATACTAAAGTTGCACGTACCACCGCTAGATTTTCTCCAGTAACCCATGGCACTCGCTCAGCTTTCTCTCTCCACAGCTGAGAATCTTCCCAAACTCCAAGACACACTACATCTTAAACTATAATTATGTACGTCATCAGAATCATGGTCAGGCTGTGGTCAACCCGAACAACACGCACTCACCTTATAGCTTTTTGGGTTGGCCGCCGCCGGACGTCCCGGGAGACTAGCATCCTTTTCAAATATATGTACTGGAACAAAAACATCGAGTCAGACACCAACATCAGTGTGTTTCGATCCAGCTTAGGGTCAGTAAATTGTGGTCCGGTCCAGACGGGACCGCTTTGTTCCGGTCCAGACTTGTTTATTGTGTTTCGGTCCAGTTGAGTGTGATCCGGTCCAGATGGATTGATTCCGTTCCGGTTGAAATTGGTTGACTGCTTTTCGGTCCAGATACCTTGATTGTGTTTGTGTTTCTTTCCGGATGTGTTAATTGCGTTTAATTATGCATGGGTCCAGTTGAGTGTGTTCCGGTCCAGATGGGTTGACTGTGTATCGGTCTGGATGAAAGCGTTCCGGTCTAGATGGGTTGATTGTGTATCGGTCCGGATGAAAGGGTTCCGATCTAGATGGGTTGACTGTGTATCCGTCCGGATGAAAGGGTTCCGATCTAGACGGGTTGACTGTGTATCGGTCCGGATGAAAGGGTTCCGGTCTAGATGGGTTGACTGTGTATCGGTCCGTATGAAAGTGTTCCGGTCTAGATGAGTTGACTGTGTATCGGTCCGGATGACAGTGTTCCGATCGTGATGGGTTGACTGCGTATCGGTTCGGATGAAAGTGTTCCGATCTTGATGGGCTGATGGTGTATCGGTCCGGATGAAAGTGTTCCGATCTAGATGGGTTGACCGTGTCTCGGTCTAGATGGCACAGACGGACTAGCTACTTGTGCTTTGGTCCAGATAGATTAATTGTGTTTCGGTCCAGACGTTTCAGTTGCTTCGGTCGACATAAGTGTATTCAGATTCAGAAGGGTCAGTTGTGTTTCGGTCCAGAAGGGTTAATATTTGAATACTGCACGCTGGAAGTCATTTCTGATCGGTGTTGGTCTACCTAAGTTCACATGTATAAACTCTGATTTGTGTCGATTGCTATGACTACGTGAACATGGTGCTATGGAGTTCGGGTTAATGTGTCTTCTTAATTATGTCTGGTTTGATACCGTGCTGTAGCCTTACCGTGGTCAACACTAAAACACCACAGACATTATTTGGACTAGCTGGCATTGCTCTTGCGGCTACTGTAGCCTTATCTAGGTAAAGCCAGTTCTTAATTGGGCAAACATTTGCTTCGCCAATCATAATTCGGAGTATTCGTCGAACTTTCCTTCGTTTCTTAACTCAGTTCATAGTTCGCCGAACATGGTTCGGACAGTTCGACGAACTATACTTCGTTCTTAACTGGCTTATAACGAGATGCAAGCTTCGTCCCGAACTTGCGGCAGAAGCGCAGCAGACAGCGTGATCCAAAATGTAGGCTAAAGTCATGTCGTCAAGTTCATATACTTTCATCGTCCCTCACAGGGTAATTCAACTAACTACTGTATCATTCTGGGTCCCAGCGGCAAGGCTGCGCCTCCCACAATCAACAACTAAATAAATTCCCCCCGAAGCGAGTGAAATACCTAGCGATACCGTCATCCATTTTTCTTTTTATTTCTTCCTCATCCGCAGGAGAGCTCTCCGCTCTCAGCAAATCAGAGGCAAGGTTCGTCGTATAGGGCGAATATTTCCAGAACATGTTGAGCGAAGCTTTTTGGACCCCGAATATAGCTGCGTCGCAGTTCGACGAAAACCCCGAACTATACTCGCGAAGCAAACGTTCGCGCAATTAAGAACCAGCTATATTCGCGGAAAACTCCCAATTAAGAACGGGTGAGAGATAGATAGCTAAGATAGATAGTTAGAGAGAGAGCTCGAACTCGAACTCGAAAGGTTTAATACTCAAGGAGAGTATCGTTAAGTCCATTTGGCGCCAAACAGCCAGTCCTTGCTTTACTACAAACACAAATAAGCACGACAGAGACAGACAGACAGAGATAGGGACAGACAGACACAGAGAGACAGACAGACAGAGAGACAGACAGACAGTGAGTATGTCTGTGTTTATGTGTGCATGTATGTGAGAGTGGTGTATGTGTGTGTGTGTGTGTGTGTGTGTGTGTGTGTGTGTGTGTGTGTGTGTGTGTGTGTGTGTATGTGTGTGTGTGCGTGCGTGTGTGTGTGCGTGTGTGTGTATGTGTGTGTGTGTGTGTGCGTGCGTGTGTGTGTGTGTGTGTGTGTGTGTGTGTGTGTGTGTGTGTGTGTGTGTGTGTGTGTGTGTGTGTGTGTGTGTGTGTGTGTGTGTGTGTGTGTGTGTGTGTGTGTGTGTGTGTGTGTGTGTGTGTGTGTGTGTGTGTGTGTGTGTGTGTGTGTGTGTGTGTGTGTGTGTGTGTGTGTGTGTGTGTGTGTGTGTGTGTGTGTGTGATGTACCTTTGCCTGCATGTATATGTGTTTGTAGACACTTCTCGGCGCAAGGTTATTTTATACATATGTAAAGAAATGAGCTCCATAATAATATTGTGTTTAATATCATAACAAAACTTTAGCACAATTCTACCCTACACGTTGTTCACTAATTTCGAGACGTCCCTGAATTATCAGTAAACCTCATCAGATAATCGCCGTGCTATATCCACCATGGCTGGCTGGGCATCAAATGCACAGGTTAGAATATATTGTATACATTTTAGAGAGAACGAAACTGAAGTCTTACTTCTACTCTCCACCAATGCACAGCAGAGGCAAGCCACGAACAGTGTCGTCAGCAGAGTCCACCGCAGGTATGACGTCATGACGGTTAGCTAGTCTGACAGTCACCTGTTGTAACACAATACAAAGTACGTCAGGGTGATATTGTTGATACCTACTGGTGATCAATGTAGGTGTCTATTTCACACACACACACACACACACACACACACACACACACACACACACACACACACACACACACACACACACACACACACACACACACACACACACACACACTCACTCACTCACACACTCACACACACACACACACTCACACACACACACACACACACACACACACACACACACACACTCGCACGCACGCACGCACGCACCCCCCCAACACACACGCACGCACCCCCCCAACACACACACACACACACACACACACACACACACACACACACACACACACACACACACACATGCGTGTTAAATCCAGCTAGGTGCAATTTAAGGTACGAGATATTTCTACCGGCATCCGGAGAGTTTTGATACAACACCGGTTGTATTATAGATGTTCGTAATGACGCATTAATAACATGGTCCTCTTGTGTGAGTCAGTTATGCTGGCTCAGAGAAGAGGACGTTTGACATGCAAGGCAACGTATTACATTATATGCAATCTACGTGTTTAGCTGGAACTTTACCTGCAACGTGAACGTTAACTGAGACAGTACATTGTAGGTTGCAGGACCTTGCTTAATTTCTTCCTGCATTCTATCCTTTTGTCAGCGTGTGAACTGTCCAGTTGTTCACTTGGTTTCTTCGCCACACTTTTCGTCACTTCACCACTCCGTCATCCGGGTTCTTTGTCTTCGCGTTTCATCCGGGTGGATCTTCATCTCTCTGCTTCAACTATGTCTGCTCCCTGCGCTTCAGTTTCTCATCAATAATCGCTCATCAGAACCATCCTACGTAACCTGTCGCTGTAACCTGTCGTAAACAGCTTTCATAACCAGCATTATGTGACCGTCCTCGCTACCATGCCTTTTGCCTAAAGATTCTTTCCACCGAAGCTACAGTGAAACTGATCACCTTACTCATTCTCTCACGCCTCGACTACTTCAATTCTCTCCTTTCTGGCCTGCCTGCTTCCTCTTTCTGGTAGTGTCTATTTTTAATATGTGTGCCACACACAAGTAAAGAATCGACGGCATCGCGGAATGCATTCATCTTAACAATCTCTGTCTGTCTGTCTCTGTCTCTGCCTGTCTCTGTCTCTGCCTGTCTCTGTCTCTGTCTGTCTCTGTCTGTCTCTGTCTCTCTGTCTCTGTCTGTCTGTCTGTCTGTCTGTCTGTCTGTCTGTCTGTCTGTCTGTCTGTCTGTCTGTCTGTCTGTCTGTCTCTCTCTCTCTCTCTCTCTCTCTCTCTCTCTCTCTCTCTCTCTCTCTCTCTCTCTCTCTCTCTCTCAACCAATACTATTTCAGCTTACTAAAATATTTCTAATAAGAAGCTGGCTTTCACCAGGGAAAAAGGAGATTTTAATTTTTAATTTTTAAATGCTTATGCACATCTTTGCTATTAAAATGACAAGTTTTTTGTTGTTGTTGTTGTTTTTAAAGTAATATGTCTGCATGGTAGGCCGCTGTACTCCAACATAATATCAGTACAATGTAGCTTTATCTTTAGACCAAACTCTCGTAAAATAATTCCTTCTATGAATTTCCAAAACTCAAGTACAAGCGCACATTCAGCAAACAAATGCTGACTTATGAGTACAATCTGATCATTTGTTGTTATCCCTCACTTTCATCTTTGAAAGGAGTATATTTGTAGAGTAAATATTGTGTCGTATCTTCCACTAAAGAACTCGGAGTCTTGTGACCTGGGTACACCTGTAACTCAACAACCATTTTTTTTTTTTTTTATTTTAAATCCCGAGCAGAAACTGAATTTTCTTTTCCAAAAACTGATTGAACAAGGATCAGCATTTTGCATTTCAACTATTTTGTTTCCTGAAGTTGCTAACAGAATATATTTTCTGGCCATGAAACAAAGGAACATCAGTGAATTTGTCATTTAAAACTTCGTTGTCAAAATGACGCAAAAGGTTATGGACACCGGCATGGACAACATTGTACTGTAATACCCTGTTTGGGGGTTTCTTTCTGTCAGTTTACTGACACTTTGAAAGGAAGCAATACCTTCAGGGGTCATCACGTCAGTCACATTCATAATTCCTGCTTTAATCCAGTCTTTAAAATACACCACTTGTCCTTGACGTGTTACATTTCATACGTGTGACATTACAAGGTATAGCCGGAACTTGTACAATCAACACGATTATTGTCAATCCACGTTTTTCAGCACCGCCTGCCATAAATACGGCTTCACTTATCAAAACTTTAAACAGCCCACTGTTAACATTTGACTTACCTTTCGGTAAGGTTTTGCAATTACTAAAGTATACGTTGGAATAAAAACATTCATACCTGGACCCCCCAAAACCATATAATATTTCGGGAGTCCCCGTCTATTTTCCGCAGGTTTATGCTTGGCATAGCTTAACCACCCAGTGCAGCAAAAATGACACTTGCATTTGCTTTAACTCAATCATTTTTAGACCTCCGTTTCCAAAGTCGTTACAAATTACTATTCTCTTCACTTTTTCCGAAGGCTTTTCTGTTACTCTCTCTCTCTCTCTCTCTCTCTCTCTCTCTCTCTCTCTCTCTCTCTCTCTCTTTTCTTCTTTTTTTCTCTCTCTTTTTTCTGTTACAATCTTCTTCTTTTTCTTCTTCTTCTTCTTCTTCTTCTTCTTCTTTTTTTTTTTTTTTTTTTTTTTTTTCTCGCTGCAAAAATCTGAACAGCAGCCCGTTAATGTCTGTACAACACATGATCGGGTAGAACAAGAGCTTGCATAATATACACAGGTTGAGATATCAAAAATGTTTTAATAATACATATCTCTCCAACAATATTTAAATTTCTTTTCCCCCATAAGTCTTTTAATAGTTTGAATTCTTTCTGTCCAGTGTTCTTCTCAACACACGAGGCGCATTTATCATTACAAAAATAAGCTCCAGTAAATTTCACCTTCGTTTTTAGTATCAAGCCACATGACTTCTGGCTTCATTTTCTTTATTTCCAGACCTGATGTTCGAGAGAAAACCTCCACAATGGACAAGGCGTTCGATATTTCCTCTTCCTTTGGTAGAAACAACGTTATATCGTCAGCGTACAAGGCAATCTTAAATACAGCTTCCATATTTACATCGTTCACAGCACTCCAGTTCCTTATTGCTTTAATACCTTTACAATTCTTTATTTCAATGGCTAACGGTCCAACAGTAAGAACAAATGCTAGATGGAAAATCAGGCAGCCCTGCCGATTTCCAGATTCTACTACTTCGATGTCTTTCATCAAATCACAATCCCATTTCACACAGTATACACCAAAACTGAATTTTTGAAAAAGCATTTATCATAAAATCGTTTGAAATGCAATCAAAAGCATGAAAATAATCGTGTCTAACAATCGTGGTTTATTTAATACACTTTGTTGATCAATACTTTCATCAGTCAGACGTAAGAGCGGTGACACGTGTCGGCCTTTAATTTATCCAACCTGATCACTATGTACTATGTCACCAGTCACTCTACTTAATCGTAATGCAATGCATTTCGCCAACAGTTTGTAATCACTGTTTGTGAGAGAAATCGGTCTCCAGTTTTTCAGTTCATTTCGTGGTAATTCTTTACACTGCGATGACGACATTTTGCCATTTTCAAAGGCAGAATTAAACGAAGCTGTAACAAGTTTACCAAGATGTGACCAAAATACTTTGAGAAATTCAACAGTTATACCATGGCTACCTGGGGCAGACCCGGTTTTCATTTGTTTCAACACACTTAGTACTTCGCTTTCCGAAAGAGCCCTTTCACAGCTTTTTCTTTGTTTCTCTGAAATGCGTTGCATACTAGTATATTTCATGAAATGATCTATTTTTGCCATCATATTTACACCACTTGCTTTCTTTTTGTATAAATCAGCAAAATAATTTCTCTGAACCGACAAAATGTCCTTCTGACTAGTAATGTAAAGTAAGTAAACATTTCGCTTTACAGGGACGGGGACGGGGCGGGGACGGTGTGGGGGGACAAAAGAGTGAAGGCTCGACCGCGCGCACCGAGTAACGGACTGCCCGCTCGCATCTTTTATGCTATCCATAATCTTAGTAAGTAGGTAAGTAAACATGGTGCTTAACGTCCACAGAAACCATAAGGCTTATTAGGGACGGGGACAAGGGGGTTTAGAGGTGGGGGGAAGAGGGAGATGGGGGTTGTGAGCCGGTTTGGCCTAGCGGTAAGGCGTTAGGCTGGTAAGCGGAAGGGCCTCAGTTCAAAACCGCTTCGGCTCTCCTTTCT
>CAUZXP010000275.1:17500-19359 GCA_963584105.1 Alviniconcha strummeri | reverse complement strand
GGTCTCTACAAACTTGACTAAAACTGCAAAGGGCACTAATGTTGTCACCAGAGGCTTCGTGTTATGGTCACTACAAGCGTTATTGAATAGTAACCATAGCTGCAAATGTTTCTGTCACCAGTGGCTTCATCTCATGGTCACTATAAGCGTTACTGAATAGTCACCATAACTGCAAGCGCATTAATGATGTTGTCACCAGTGGCTTCATCTCATGGTCACTATAAGCGTTACTGAATAATAACCATAACTGGTGCTGTCACCAGTGGCTTCATTTTACGGTCACTACTGAATTGTAACTATTACTGCAGAATGCTGAAACTGAATACAGTAGTACGAAAGACTGGTTTTATGATATTTAGATCCACACAGTACGGTACAACTGCCATTATCCCAGAGGTATAATTATTCTCTTGTATTCAAGTATTATTATTATGACTAGTTTTCATTTTTTAATGCTGGCAGAAGCACGATTTGAAGTAATAATAATAATCATAGAAATTTGTAAAGCGCCCACCCCGCGGCTCAAAGCGCTGAATAAACACAATTGACACACATAATTAATGGACATCGAGATGGAGAATGTTATCCGCAATTTAACAATAGCTAACACACAATGTACACATCAACAAGGGTTGAAACATAACTATGTGCAAGATGCATGCATGCACACACTAAGCCACACAGACACACAGACACACGTACACACACACACACACACACACACACACACACACACACACACACACACACACACACACACACACGCACACACACACACACACACGCACACACGCACACACGCACACACACGCACACACACACACGCACGCACACAGGCACGCACGCACGCACGCACGCACGCACACAAGTAGTGGTACAAGACTTGTAGAAGTGTCTGAAAAGTGAATGGCTGTTGTTCCGAAAGCTTCCCCCAGCCAAACGCTCTTCGTGTCACCCGGTATATATATAGATCTATATATATATCTATATCTATTTCTCTCTGTAGACAGACAGACATTATTGGACCATAATTATTAGTGATTTGTTGTCTTTATAGTTTAGTTTGCTATTCCCTTTGTTAATAGATTTGGATACACACACACTTCTTCTTGGACGATTCCAAGCAACGCAGAGTATAATTATTTGTGATTTGAAGTCTTTATAGTTTAGTTTGTTCTTCCCTTTAGCATTAGACCAGAGACAACTATCACACTTGGGCACTCTTCCAGTGGTGGGTTTGTCGGTACTGATTAAACTTGTAGCAAGGAACACTTCTTTGATGTGTGATGTTTGACCCCCCCCCCCCCACCACACACACACACACACACCCCGACCTCTCTTCACCCCTTGTTTATGTCAGATGCAGTTCTCTTCAGTGTAGCTTTACGTCCACAGAGACCGTACAGACTATTACGGACGGGGAGCCCAGGACGGCCACCTCGACTTTCACACAGCTCCTGAGCTGTAGTAATGTGATTCAATTTCAAGTTCAATGTTGCTTTACTTCCACAGAGACCATAAGGACTATTAGGGACGGAGAGCCCAGGACGGCCACCTCAACTTTCACACAGCTCCTAAAATTCTGATATAAATCATTTTTGGATATCTCTTGTATAACTGTGTATTATATCGTACGATATCTTAAAGACTACATGTTAACAGATTTCTTTTTTAGTTCCCCTTACAGATAGCGGAACGCGCGTGCGGCGCCTGCCCGACGAACAGCGTCTGTACGAAACCATCATGAAGAACTATCAGCAGTCCGTGATGCCACACATCGACAATGCTTCCTACACGCTCACTGTGGCCTTCTCTCTGCGGCTGAACCAGATCGTGTCACTGGTATGTTCGATCAGCAC
>CAUZXP010000275.1:7500-12500 GCA_963584105.1 Alviniconcha strummeri | reverse complement strand
GAGCTGCCAGCAAGGTTAACATAATATTTTCCCCTTCGACAGTCAGGTATGTCTACAAGGTAAAACTAATATTTTCCTCCTTCGATAGTCAGATATGTGAGCTACCAGCAAGGTTAAAATGCCTAGTTCCCCCTTCGGCAGTCAGGTATGTGAGCACGCTCCGAAGATCGCTTTCCGGCACCTGTACCGAAAAAAGGTTGTTTTAGCCGCAATTATCCACAGACTTGTTGGACCCAGGTTTCGTTTAGTTTTGGGTTCCTATAATTGTGTTTGTCTAACTGCATGTAAGAGGTTATTTGTGCTGAGACTGCGTTTCTGTTTCGTCCCCTTTCTGTTTGTTTGTTTATTCACTAGATGTGTGTGTGTGTGTGTGTGTGTGTGTGTGTGTGTGTGTGTGTGTGTGTGTGCCTCAGTGTATGTGTGTGTGTGTGTGTGTGTGTGTGTGTGTGTGTGTGTGTGTAACTGAATATATGTGCATACTCTGTTTGATTTTTTGTACAATTTTATTAACCCACACCCCACCTCCCATCATATTTGTACAATTTTATTAACCCACACCCCACCTCCCATCATATTTTTTGTGCTTCGTTTTTGCTTTTGCTTTTTAAATAACTTTTATTTTACCCTTTTTTTTGTGCTGATAAAATGCTCAGAAACCTTTAAGAAATTACGAATTACGATAAAAAAATATTATTATTGTTATTAATCATTATTGACGTTGTTATTATCGTTATTGTTATTAATCATTATTGACGTTGTTGTTAAGCGAGACCCGGCGTTGTTTTCTCTCACTGACCAGATCTGCACGCTGCGCTTCGGGTCGTGGATCTACGGCATGAGTCAGCTGGACTACGTGCCCCTGACGGACGGGCTGACCGTCGACCCCTCCACCTACGTGAACAACAGCGAGTGGGAGCTGGTCTCTATCACCATGCACAAGGCCATGTCGCCTTCCGGAGGCCCTGAGCGTCTCCGCCACCTGGGCCCCCACCCGCACCTCACCTACGTGCTGCACCTGAAGCGGAACACCTTCTTCTACCTCTTCAACATCATCGTGCCGTGTGTCATGCTGTCCACGCTGAACATCCTCACCTTCTGGCTGCCGCCCGTGTCCGGGGAGAAGGTGACGCTGGGGCTATCCGTCTTCCTCGCCTTCTCCATGTTCATGCTGCTGATCGCTGAGGAGGTCCCCGCCACGTCTGAAGCCGTGCCGCTTATTGGTGAGGATTAGCTAACTCCCACCTTCCACCACCACCCGCCACACCTACGTGCATGTGCACATGCACATGCACATGTACACCCATACCCACATGTACACCCACACCCACATGTACACTCACACCCACATGCACACCCACATCCACATGCATACCCACACCCACATGCACAGCCACACCCACATGCACACTCACACCCACATCCACGTGTAAACCCACATCTACACCCATATGCACACCCACACCTACATGCACACTCACACCCACACCCACATGTACACCCACATGCACACCCACACCTACACCCACATGCACACCCACACCTACATGTACACCCACACCCACATGCACACTCACACCCACATGTACACCCACATGCACACCCACGCCCATACCCACATGCACACCCACACCCACATGCACATCAACGTGCACACCCACATGCACACGCACACCCACATATACACCCACATGCACACCCACGCCCACATGCACATACACACCCACGCCCACATGCACACCCACATGCACACCAACATGCACACCCACATGCACACGCACACCCACATGCTCTCCCACATGCACACGCACACCCACATGCACACGCACACCCACATACACACCCACACCGACATGTACACCCACATGCACACGCACACCCATATCTGGGATCGTTGTTTTTCTGGTGTAGCAGCTAGGTCTCGATGGCCCGTCCTTGTGGATCTTTATCCCCGCTGTGTTTAATAATAGTAATAATGATTATTGATAGCTTTTGTTGAGCGCAATTCAGTGGCTAGGACGGCGCTGCTCTGTGTGCTTTACACAAAAGGGTGGAGTGGGAGAGTTTACAGGGAGGGGTGGGGGGAGTGCAGGAAGAGGGGGTAGGGGCACGGACTCGGATAAAACGAAATTTTGTTTCGCTATTTTGTGTGCATATTTACGTGTTATGTTGTCATTTTGTATTCAGTCCAAAGGCAACATTTTATGTTCTTTGTAGACAATAAAGACTGTGTTATGTATGATGATGAATGAACGACAGTGAATGTAGTGTTATAGTGTGTTTACGTAATCTTCACTATTTTTGCAGGAGTGTACCTGTGCATGGTGATGACGATGACGTCGGTGTCGGTGATGATGGCGGTGGTGGTAACGAACCTGTACCACCGAGGGCGGAAGATGAGGCAGGCCCCCCGCTGGCTGGTCATCACCTGTCTCCACTGGCTGGCCAAGCCCACCTGCGTCCTCAACGACATCCAGCTCATCGCCTCCACTGTGGACCTGGTTAGTAGCCGTACCGTGACTAACCGTGGGACTGACTGACTGACTGATTTTCTCAACGACATCCAGCTCATCGTCTCCACTGTGGACCTGGTCAGTGGCCGTACAGTGACTGACCGTGAGACTGACTGACTGACTGACTGATTTTCTCAACGACATCCAACTCATCGTCTCCACTGTGGACCTGGTCAGTGGCCGTACATTGACTGACCGTGAGACTGACTGACTGACTGACTGATTTTCTCAACGACATCCAACTCATCGCCTTCACTGTGGACCTGGTCAGTGACCGTACAGCCCTTCTGCATCGGAGTAATTGGTTGTTAAACTGACTGACTGAGAGACTGACTGATTGATTTTCTCAACGACATCCAGCTCATCGCCTTCACTGTGGACCTGGTCAGTGGCCGTACAGTGACTGACCGTGAGACTGACTGACTGAGTGACTGATTTTCTCAACGACATCCAGCTCATCGCCTCCACTGTGGACCTGGTCAGTAGCCGTACAGCCCTTCCGCATCGGAGTGACTGGCCGTTAGACTGACTGATTCACTGAGAGACTAGAGACTGTGACTGACTGATCGAGAGAATGACTGACGCCAGCTTGACTAACCGACCGATTGACTGACTTGGCTGACTGAATGATCGAGAGACTGACTAACCGACCTATAGGCTGACTGACTGACGACAGACTTACTAACCGACCGATTGACTGACTGACTGATCGAGAGCTTTTCTAACCGACCGATAGATTGAGTAACTGACTAACTGACTGACGACAGCTTGACTAACCGACCGATTGACTGACTTGGCTGACTGACTGATCGAGAGACTGACTAACCGGCCGATAGATTGACTGACTGACTGACGACAGCTTGACTACCCGACCGATAGATTGACTGACTGACTGAATGACTGAGCGAGAGTTTTGAGTAACCGACCGATAGATTGACTGACTGATTGACTGACGAAAACGTGACTAACCGACCGATAGACTGACAAATAGATGGGCTGACTGATTGACTGACTGACCGATTAACTGCCTGCCTGCCTGCCTGATAACCAATAGACTGACCAATCGGCAGACTGACTGAGCGATAGACTGAGTGTTAGATGGACACGACAGCATGACACGGCTAGGATTAGGATGACTGCTTCCTGTCTTTGTTGCATGTTCGATCCATACACCGTCTGTTTCAGAAAGCATACATTTGAATACGACTATCCCACCTCTTTGGCAGTAGAATCAGTGGCACACGGGCCAGTTTTCCTTTTGAATTTTGCATCAGTCACCCATCTTCACTGCTACGTTACGTCATCATTATCGTTCTCATCCTCCCTTTAAAAGGTGCATGGGCTATCAGCCCCTGTCATCGTTATCACCGTCATCACCATCAGCGTCGTCGTCATCATCACCACCATCGTCGTCATCATCATCGCCATCACCACCACCACCACCGTCATTATCGTCACCATCATCAGCGTCGTCGTCCTCCCTCTAGACAGTCCATAAGTCACCAGTCGTCATCATCGTCAGCGTCATCACTGTCGTCTTCGTCTTGTCGTTGCAGGTGGAGCACAGTCAGTACGACGTCTCCCACAAGAGGCAATCGCTGCCCTTTCTGGCCCAAAACCTCAACGTCAACGTCAACGAAACCGTTGACATCTTGAGCGCTCTCTGCACCCCTTCCGGCGACAACCCATCCTCCGTTCCGACTCACCTCCAGAATGGCGGTTACGTGTCACGCGAGCGTCACGACGCCCTGGGCCCCCGTCGGCGGGAAACGTTGTTGCTGGAGGAAATGCGATCCCCAAGGACTCCGACTGAGCGCAAGGGCTCCGCCATGTCCTCCTTCTTCAGCGGTATGGGAGGGAAGAAGGTGACCAAAGAGGTGCATCCCAGAGCCAGGAACAGCGTAGTGACGAGCTGTCATTTCACCAAGATCCCCACGTTCGGCGACGAGGAAGATGACGACGACGATAATTCGGTGGATGACCAGCCCGAAGAAGTGGAAGATGTGTGGGTGAGGAGGAACGACGTCAGCGGATACCCCTCTTCAGAATCGGAGCTGAACCATCTCATCGATAACCATAATGAGGAGGACACTGTTGCAAATGCTGAAGAGGAGGAAGAAGAAGATGATGAAGAAGCGGACGAAAGCGACACTTCTCGAAGTCTCCTGGCAAACTCAGCCGGACCCCACCCGTCCACCACCAACCACGAGCAGCTGCACGCTTCTGACGACACCGACTTGGGCTCGAGGCGTCTGGCCGGAGCAAACCCGTGCCCCGCTAGAGCACCGAACAAGTGCCGCAATAACCCCAGAAACCACCACCACCACAGCCGCTGCCAAGAAGGTCCAGAAGAGCTGTCCACGAAGCTGGACCCTCACCCGATCTCCTCTGACCTGCAGTCGGCTCGCACGATGATCGCCGAGTGGCAGCAGATCGCCACGGTGGTGGACCGCCTCATGTTCGTCCTCTACGTGGTCACCGTCGTCACGG
>CAUZXP010000275.1:0-5000 GCA_963584105.1 Alviniconcha strummeri | reverse complement strand
TGCACTGGCTTAGATGAAACTGTTCTGTTATTTTATAATGCTTTGTTTCATATATTACAAATAGAATGTTTTCTGTTAAGAAGAAGAAAAAACGAATAAAGATTTCACGAAAACGAAAATTGTATTTTAGCTACATTGTAAGTGCAGCTGTTCAAGAACAGCAACAAAATCACGACCACCAGCAATGTGCTATCGTATAGGGTGTTTCAAAACAGATGGAACCCATTAACACAATATTAAATTGATTACTCCGACAAGAAACTCCCCAAAAGATTACATTTCCTGGAAGCTGATATGATAACAGTTAAAGAATTGAAGATTTGAGCTCTCTAGTTAAAACAACAACAACAACAAAAAACAAGATTTAAGGTCAGCCCAAAAGATGCATTTATTAGAGCAAATGTTCCAAATGACCGCCGTTGCGCCTCAGACTCACTTGAAGCCGACGAACAGCGAAGGTGTCAACCACCCTGAGACACCCTTCCTTCCTGATACGGGCACCAGTCTTCCGGGTGATGGCCACTTTCAGTTCAGCAATGGACCGAGGACGATTCTCATACACGTGGTCCTTCAAGAACGTCGGCTTCAAGTGCGTCGGAGGCGCAAAGGCGGGACTGGGTCAAGCCAACAGACAAAGGCTGAAGTCCAGTTTCGACCCGCTCCTGATACCAGTGTTGTTCCTCCTCCAATCCCACTTATGGGAACAGAGTTGAAACACTGGATTGTGACGTCGCGTCGAGTTGTTTCAGGAGACAGGTACTGGCGGGGACCGAGATCCCAGAGGGTGGGGGAAGAGGGAGACTATACCTAATGCTACACTGTTATCCCGGGGGGGGGGGGGGGGGGGGTGAAGAGGGAGACGATACCTAACGCTACACTGTTATCCCAGGCCGGGGTTGGGGGAAGAAGAAGACTATACCTAACGTTATACTGTTAACGCTACACTGTTATCCCAGGCCGGGGTTGGGGGAAGAGGAAGACTGTACCTAACGTTACACTGTTAACGCTACACTGTTATCCCAGGCCGGGGTTGGGGGAAGAGGAAGACTATACCTAACGTTATACTGTTAACGCTACACTGTTATCCCAGGCCGGGGTTGGGGGAAGAGGAAGACTGTACCTAACGTTACACTGTTAACGCTACACTGTTATCCCAGGCCGGGGTTGGGGGAAGAGGAAGACTATACCTAACGTTATACTGTTAACGCTACACTGTTATCCCAGGCCGGGGTTGGGGGAAGAGGAAGACTGTACCTAACGTTACACTGTTAACGCTACACTGTTATCCCAGGCCGGGGTTGGGGGAAGAGGAAGACTATACCTAACGTTATACTGTTAACGCTACACTGTTATCCCAGGCCGGGGTTGGGGGAAGAGGAAGACTATACCTAACGTTATACTGTTAACGCTACACTGTTATCCCAGGCCGGGGTTGGGGGAAGAGGAAGACTGTACCTAACGTTACACTGTTAACGCTACACTGTTATCCCAGGGGTTGAGGGAAGAGGGCGTTACACTGTTAACGCTACATTGTTATCCTAAGTTATACTGTTAACGCTACACTGTTGACCAGGGGGAGGGAAAAAAAGGAGACTACACCTAACGCCACACTGTTAACTTCTACACTGTTATCCCAGGGGGTGGGGGAACAAGGAGACTATACCTAACGTTACACTGTTAACGCTACACTAGCTAGCTGTTATTCCAGGGGGTGGGGGAAGAGGGAGACTATACCTAACGTTATACTGTTAACGCTACATTGTTATCCCAAGGGGTGGGGGAAGAAGGAGATTATACCTAACGTTACACTGTTAACTCTACACTGTTATACCAGGGGGTGGGGGAAGAGGGAGACCAGTATGCCTAACGTTACATTGTTAACGCTACACTGTTATCCCAGGGGTGGGGAAAGATGGAGACTATACCCAAATCTACACTGTCACCACCACAAATGACTCCTGCGTTAAGATCGGCATCGATGGGAGTCATTTTAATGCCTCAGAAGTTGTGAGGGACAACGTCACAAGACAATGTCCACAGGCCACGACGTTTGACCGAAGGGAAAGGACAGCCGAAGCGGAATCAAACCCGGCGAGGTCTTCTGCTTACCATGCTAACGCCTTACCGCTAGGCCAAACCAGCTCACAGTAGCCAAACAGACCTGTCGTGCTTTTTATTCAATAAGTCCTTGACCTTGATAGCGCTCCGCGTTCCACGGCCATGACATTGGGTCAAAGGTGTCCTCACGGAGCTCCGTGATGAAGACCCCGTCGTCCTGATGGTCGCCCTCCTCCATGTCGTCTGCGCCACGCTCCAGTGAGGTGAGGGCACGCTCCAGCGCGTGGCATCGTTTCATGAGGTCTGCCCGCCGCTTATGTTCGTTCGGCTGGCGGCCTACGATCTGACGGTGGCTCATCTGAAGCCCACAGACATGTTATATGTAGTCGGCTGTAGGGACCAGCATCAGTGATTATTGTGTGTGTGTGTGTGTGTGTGTGTGTGTGTGTGTGTGTGTGTGCGTGCGTGCGTGTGTGTGTGTGTGTGTGTGTGCTGCGTGCGTGCGTGTGTGCGTACGTGTGCGCGTGTGTGTGTTTGTGCGTGCGTGCGTGCTTGCGTGCGTGCTTGCGTGTGTGTGTGTTTGTATGTGTTGGTGTATTTGCATGCATGCGTGCGTGCGTGCATTCGTGCACGGACGAGAGAGAGAGAGAGAGAGAGAGAGAGAGAGAGAGAGAGAGAGAGAGAGAGAGAGAGAGAGAGAGAGAGAGAGAGAGAGAGAGAGAGAGAGAGAGAGAGAGAGAGTGTGTACTCATGCGCACATGCACGCGCCCCTCACGTTGTGAAGTTTTCATTTGGATCCTTGACCGTGCTGCGCTACATGCTGACTGGCTGTTAGACAAACGTTTTCGATCGTAACTGAATTGATTACATAACTTAGATCTGTAGCTGTAGAAACTGAAACAAACCCAAATCGACCTACCACTTTATTTTCCGCCGGTTCTTCATCACGGAATGGCTTCTCGAGAAGAAGAGGGAAGTGCTGATTGTAAAACCTGGCCGAGCCACCAGGCAGGAGTTTGTTGGGACCTCTGGCGTAGCCGGAGATGGGTTTGAGGTCGAGGTAGTTTCCCAGCATATGCAGCAGTTCGTCACCGACGATTCCCTCTCTGTGCAAGAACAGACGCCGAGGTTCAAATTCAGGAACCGATTAAACCGTAGATGTTGTATGCGGTAGCCTAACATCGTGATGGAAGAAGAAGAAGAAGAAGAAGAAGAAGAAGAAGAAGAAGAAGAAGAAGAAGCAGAAGAAGAAGAAGAAGAAGAAGAAGAAGAAGAAGAAGAAGAAGAAGAAGAAGAAGAAGAAGAAGAAGAAGAAAGTAAGTAAGTAAGTAAGTTGGTGTTTTACGCCCAGTCAACCATGAAGAAGAAGAAGAAGAAGAAGAAGAAAGAAAGAAAGAAAGAAAGAAAGAAAGAAAGAAAGAAAGAAAGAAAGGAAGGAAGGAAGGAAGGATGGAAGGAAGAAGAAGAAGAAGAAGAAGAAGAAGAAGAAGAAGAAGAAGAAGAAGGAGGTAGGAGGAGGAGAAGGAGGAGGAGGAGGAGGCGGCGGAGGAGGAGGAGAAGAAGAAGAAAAAGACGAAGAAGTCTGAGAAGAAGAAGAAGAAGAAGAAGAAGAAGAAGAAGAAGAAGAAGAAGAAGAAGAAGAAGAAGAAGAAGAAGTGATGAAGTAGGCAGCAGCACTAATCCTCAACAAGTCACGGAAGTGACGCTGACCTGAGAGACTGATGCGTGGTGGGACGCCGCAACATCGGCTGACCCAAAGGTGAACGACCCAAGGGAGGTAATGACCGTGCTGACGTCTTCCCTCCGTCTCCACTCCCTCTCGCAAAACGGTCTCTGTAATTAAGGTATAGAGAAACATTGTAATTATTACATTATTTGTCTTATCTCTGATATTTAATGGTTGCCTTGTGCCGAAATACATAGAACAAATATATAGACTGTGGCCGTGAGTGAATTCATGGTGCATAATGGTCATTGTAGGTGTTGCCTACAGATACAGTCGTGCTTTCAAATGTTAGTTGTGTCTGTTTCCCAACACAGTCCACCAAAATCAAGCAAGCAGGCGCGTAATTTTTTAAAACGTGTCATCAAGTGCATAGGGTCAACTTAAGAAGAAGGCCCGCCAAGAGAAGCAGATGGACAGGTACAGACACCAAACCGGAACCTCTCATAACTCAGCACACACACACACACACACACACACACACACACACACACACACACTCACCACACACACACACACGCCACACGCGCACACAGACACAGACACAAGTACACCACAGACACACAAACACACACACACACACACACACACACAACATACACACGCACACAAGACACACGCACGCACACACACACACACATACACACACACACACAACACATACATAAACACACAACACACACAACACAAACAACACACACACACACACACACACACACACACACACACACACACACACACACACACACTCACACACACACACACACACAGACGCGGACGCATTCACACTAATAATACGTTGCTAAAAGTAATCCAGGAAAATTACAGTCAGCTGCCCCTGCTGTGAGGGTTTATCTTTGATTTGTTTAGACGATGCCACACCTGGAAGAAACTCGACCTCTCAGTATACATTGCTAGCCTTATCCTGCTGGGACCGATCTTCCAGTTTGCAAACAGACAGCCAGGGGCACTCAATGTGCTTGTTCCGCTTCACGGGAGCTGGTTAGCTGTAATTGGAAACAGCCACACTTTGCTTTGAGTGGTTCGAGGACAGCATTGTAACTGACGGGGGTCGATCTTCCAGCTAGTAGCCTGCTGTGATTCCTTCATTAACAATCAGTCGAGCGTTCACATGCAGTCACAGAGAAACGTACAGAACAGATATGTACACGCGCGCGCGTACGCTTGCCAACAAACGCTCACTGACACATACGCAGAC
>CAUZXP010000273.1:0-13625 GCA_963584105.1 Alviniconcha strummeri | reverse complement strand
CCTCCCCAACCCCCAACCCCCACACACACACACACACACACACACACACACACACACACACACACACACACACACACACACACACACACACTACTTCCTTCTTCTTCTTCTTCTTCTTCTTCTTCTTCTTCTCTTCTTCTTCTTCTTCTTCTTCTTCTTGTGTGTATGTGTGTGTGTGTGTGTGTGTGTGTGTGTGTGTGTGTGTGTGTGTGTGTGTGTGTGTGTGTGTGTGTGTGTGTGTGTGTGTGTGTGTGTGTGTGTGTGTGCTCCTTTTTCGGTATTCACAGAGTTGGGGGAGGGGAGGCGGGGGGGGAGAGGGGGGGAGGTGTCAAACCTAAAAATCAGACGTAACTTGAAGAAGAAGAAGAAGAAAGAATAAACTAAACAAAAAAACACTTGCTCCACCACACACCAGCTATGTAGACGTTGAAATTTGATCGCCGTCACCGATGCACTTGCGACCTCAATGGCCTATATTTACAGATCGCGAGCAATAAATTAGACTGAATTTATTTTTCATGATACTGCTTCTGTCTGGCGCCACAGACGGGTGGCATTTCGCGTGACTCCTAAACTGTAGACTTGTGGTTCTAAGCTGTATGTATTATTAATGATATGAGGGAATTTATAGAGCGCTTTCAGAGACTCAAAGCGCTTTACAAGATATTTAAAGAAAAAGAAACAGAAAAAAGGCAAAGTTAATGGTATATAAACAAACATAATTTGTTTAAATGAACATACTGATACAAAGTATTGAGAAAAACACACACATAATACAAAACCTTATCCAAGCATACTAAGAATATGACAGTACTCCCCCTTATCACCCTTACCAAACCTTATCCAAGCATACTAATAATAATTTTGTAAATATTTCCCTCTTGCCACCCCTTACCAAACCTTATCCAAGCATACTAAGAATATGTATTTCCTCCTTATCACCCCTTACCAAACCGTATCCAAACATACTAATGTAACCGAGTGTATTGTATACATGTTCCGGGCCATGACCCTGTAACCTTTTCTTTCAGGTCCTTTTCCTTTTTGATTGGGTGGGGGTTTTATGACACAATTATCTAAGGTGTTAAAAGTTGTATGCTGGGCCGGCAGCGTCCCTTTTCCCCCAGTGGTTCCTGCAGAGGCAGGTTGTTTGTTTAACTGTTGCGGCCGGTGTTCATGTGTTTTCATCAGGGGAGAGCCTGTAAGTAGTTATTTTTCTATGGCTTGTTGTTCTGCTGTTTCTTATTGATGTAAATAATGTATGTTTATAATGTTATCATGTTCACCTTGATTTTGGTTTCTTGAATACGTGGGTAATTTCGGCGTCAGATTGCCGCCTGGTTGCAGCCGCTATGGCGTCAGAGTACCTTGTTTGTGCGTTCGAATGTTAAGCCTTTATGCCACAGGATGACCGGTGTTTTCAAAATGTATGCAGCTAACCTTGGTTAGCTGATATGTAGCTAGTATGTTATGTTGCCATTGCTGGATGCCAGTTTGAGTGATGCTTTGCCGATGCAAAGTTATCCCTCTAAAGTATGGGTACTTTGTCTGTGCGGCATAACTTCTTTGTTTGTTTTCCTACCGATCTATGTTTCTACATGAAATCGGTGGTATATCATGGCTAACACTTTGAAGATGTTGACTTCATAGTTGTGGAATGTTCAGTTTACTAGTTGAATATGGTGTAGTACATAGGGGTGATTGTATAAACTGTGAGACATGTTATTTCTGCTTGATCCGGCTTTTGTATGGCCGAGTCTTGGGCGCGCAGACTTTCACTCTGCTTAGCTTGTAAACCCTTTCCGGGTCTTTGTGCGTGTACCCGAACTAGCCGGCGATGCGCGTCAGTGGTGGTAATTGGGTCTTTGTCTCTGTTCACTAACCGAGCAGACAGGAGCAGCCAGATCAGCAGTTTAGATTCTTGATGCGCTACCCGCTTCCTGAAAGACGCTTGACGTTGTTTCACAGCCGGATATGCTCTGCTAGTCAGTAACAGTAACATGCTGTAATGCTTTGAGTAACTTGACGAGGCTGGAGCCGGTCAGTTTATGACTGACTTCCTCCCGCTTACGGCATGGTCCCAAATGCCACCCCGTGTCACTATCCATCTCGTTGTGTGCTTAAGTGGAACTGCTGTAACGATTATCTCACTTTTTCCTGTTTAGTTAAGAATGAGCTTGGTAATCCGCATTCTTCACTGTTACTTTATTGTTTACTTCATTATACTGGGAGTTCATCAGTTAATTGACTGGCCGTCTCTTGTATACTCACCGTGACTCTGAGAGATACGGGTTTTAAGTGTAAGTCAAGCACACGATTTATGTGCTTGATTATTAATCATTTTGTTATGTATTATAGTAAACCCACAGGTAAACTACATGGTTACTGTATTTATTAGATTAGTAATTGCTGTTGTTTATACTTTACATTTGCTTTCATGTTCTAAATGTTTCTGTTTGCTTGTGTCTTTTCAATACAGACACTGTTTCCCTGGTTAGTTTGTGTACAAATAAAAGTTATGTTATAGCAACCTCTGACTTGTGACTCTTCATCCATGCTTCCAACCTGCTTTCACTCTACTCCCCCATCCCCACTCCCCTACACTAAGAATATAATATTTCCTCCTTATCACCCCTTACCAAACCGCATCCAAGCATACTAAGAATAATTACCCTTACCACCCCCCTTACCAAACCTTATCCAAGCATACTAAAAATATGTAAGTATTCCCCCCCCCCCCCTTACCACCCCTTACCAAACCATATCCAAGCATACTAAGAATATGTCAGTTTTCCCCCCTTTCACACCCCTTACCAAACCTTATCCAAGCATGCTAAGAATATGTAAGTATTCCCCCTTACCAGCCCTTACCAAACCATATTCAAGCATACTAAGAATATGTTACTATTCCCCCTTACCACCCCTCACCAAACCTTATCCAAGCATACTAAGAATATGTCAGTATCCCCCCTTTACCACCCCTTACCAAACCTTATCCAAGCATACTAAGAATATGTTACTATTCCCCCTTTACCACTCCTTACCAAACCTTATCCAAGCATACTAAGAATAATACGTCAGTATTCCCCCTTGCCACCCCTTACCAAACCTTATCCAAGCATACTAAGAATATGTCAGTATTCCCCCCTGACCACCCCTTACCAAACGTTATCCAAGCATACTAAGGATATGTAAGTGTTTCCCCCTTACCACCCCTTACCAAAAACAGTTCCAAACATAGTTATTCCCACCTTACCACCTCTTACCAAACCTTATCCAAGCATACTAAGAATAATATGTAAGTATCCCCTCCGCCTTACCACCCCTTACCAAACCTTATCCAAGCATACTAAAAATAATATGTCAGTATTCCCATTTTACCACCCCTTACCAAACCTTAACTAAGCATACTAAGTATATGTCAGTATTTCCCTTTGCCACCCTGTGCACCCGCTTTATTCCTACCTCCGTCAGCTTTGTCCTGAAGCTGTGTGGTTGACAGGACGCTTAAAAAAAAAAAAAAAAAAAAAAAAAAAAACCACACACATCAGCATCCAACCACAGTAAATAATAGATATAGGAATACTCCCCCACCCCCCACTCCCACCCCCCGCCACCTCCACCACCCAAAGAGGTGGGGGGGGGGGGGGAGGAAGAAGAAAAAAAGATCGACGGTGGGCAATTTTCATTTTTATTTTCAAAGCAGTGATCGAGAGGAGAGTCCAGGCAGACGTGGTATGTCAAGGACCGCCAGCGGCCTACCGGGAGGATTTTTTTAAAAAACTGTTCCTCCAATTTCTTCTCAAACTTCTCGACGCCAGCCGGATCGTGCGGACGCGTAAATTGTGCAATTATCTCTCTCTCTCTCTCTCTCACTCTCTCTCTCTCTCTCTTCTCTCTCTCTCTCTCTCTCTCTCTCTCTCTCTCTCTCTCTCTCTCTCTCTCTCCTCTCTCTCTCTTCTCTCTCTGTGGGATGATTCCGTCGTTGAAGTGCTGTATATGTAACCTTACAAATCTCCATGACCCGTTGCGCTCCACAATGAAGTCAGTCCGGTCTATTAACATTCCTCAGTGTTTCTGAAAGGACTTGTACTCTCTGAATCTGCGCTGCGTCTGTCTGTCTGCGGCCCGACTGCCGGATTAGTGCCGATGTTAAAATTTAAATAAACAAAAAAAATAAAAAAAAAAAAAAAAAATGATTTGGGGCATTTTTGTGCTGATTTTATTTGGCGGCAGCGTCTTCAGGTCGCTTGCTAAAGACAAGGTTGTGAATCCGGATCGGCCGGGTTACGAATCATTTATGCACCGAATAATATCCATGCACGTGCTTTGCACTATAATTCTTGTGACCGCATGCTAACCGGGCGTTTTACTTGTTGACGATCATGTAAACCAGCAGAAAAAAATTAACGTGAATTTAATGTCCTTTGTTATAATTTATTATTTCACGACCTGCTCACGTTTTTAGCTTACACTGAAACAGGATCCAAACGCATAAAAGATTCAAAAGAACGCTTAATTATTATGTCATAGACAACACGATCCAAATGTTCATGGAGTCCCTTTCTTCAGTTTGAATCTTTTATGTGTTTGGATCTTATTTTAGAACGTTAGCACTCATTCTTGTTTCAGAATAATAGTAATAACAATTCTTTTAACACTGAAATACTTTGCAAGGATCGCAAAGAAAGGAATGCACGGATTTAATTAAAGTTCACCATAAAAATAAAACCGGCTTCGAAACCTCTGAAAATCGAGATTAAGAATAATGGTTAATATGTTCAGAAAGGGAACAGAAGAATGACACGACTATAGTAAGGGACTTACAGTAGTGACAGTAAATTTAACGAGACATCCAGGAGACGACCCTATGCACACTGAATGGACGTTAAAATTCAAGAGGGGAACATGTCCGAACATGACCATAAACTTAGTAAGGGACTTCCAGTAGTGACAAATGAATTTAACGACACATCCAGGAGACGACCTTACGCAACTGACTGGACGTTAAAACCCAAGATGGGAACATGTCCAAACAAGACCATACACTTAGTAAGGGACTTACAGCAGTGACAGTGAATTTGATTAACCCCCTCACTGCCCCAACCTGTCAAATTTCCGGGCTGAAAAGTGCATACATACACGCCTGTAAACAATATATTTGGTCGCCCTGTAACAAAAATGTACAGCAATCCTTTCACGTGTTCATTCGAAGGGGTAAGAAAGCCGTTAACGATGATGATGATGATGAGATGATGCTTAATGTCCTCAGATGTCATTTGACATATTAGGGACAAGTTGTGACCAATGCCGAAGCACGGTTCAATAAAAGCCACATACGTAAGGTGTATGCGTGTTTAGCTGTAACCTGCCACCTGCACTTTTGGCAGAATGACCGGGATCTTTTACGTGCTACTGTGGTAACACGGGGGTGGAACGGATACCGAAATAAGAGTCAGCACAGAAAGTCGACCCTGGAGAATAAAATTCTCCCGCCGTTCCAGCAGGGATTCGAACCCGCGACCTTTCAGTCACGAGTCCGGCGCTCTAACCACTGAGCTATCCCCGCCCCCACCGTTAACGATTTCAAATTTGGTACTTTTATTGGTCGCTTTCCGAGGGACGGCGCGGCAAGCATAGCAGTGAAAGACCACAGACTTAGTAAGGGATTTCTGGTGGTGGCAGTAAATTTGATGAAAACATCCAGGAGATGACCCTATTCGGTTGACGGGACGTTAAAATTCAAGATGGGAACATGTCCAAACAAGACCACAGACTTAGTAAGGGATTTATGGTGGTGACAGTAAATTTGATGAAAACATCCAGGAGATGACCCTATGCAGTTGACGGGACGTTAAAAGCCAAGACGGGAACATGTCCAAACAAAACCATAGACTTAGTAAAGGACTTACAGTACTGACAGTGAATTTAACGAGACATCCAGGACATGACCCTACGCAACTGACTGGACGTTAAATCCCAAGATGGGAACATGTCCAAACAAGACCATACACTTAGTAAGGGATTTATGGCGGTGACAGTGAATTTGATGAAAACATCCAGGAGATGACCCCATTCGGTTGACGGAATGGAACATGTCCAAGCGGCTCTCAGTTTGGCAATTAGCGGCTCATAGCGCAGGTTCAGGATTCGATCCTTGGGCTCTGGACTGAAGAGCTAGTTCCTCTATGTTTCTCGGAGGAGGACGCAAAGCGCGCTGGGCACGTGTGTTTCTTGATCGCGCATGTAAAAGTGCATAGGAAATTGAAAATCGAAGAAGGGGTTGCCTTTTTAAGTTTGTACAATGGATACAGTTCCCCATCACACTGCGATCAGTAAAGTTAATATCAAAAAACACATTGCACACACTTAAAACTGTGGTGCGAGTGACAAAACGACCGACTGATGTTGATTGAACGTGGGCAACCGATATCGTAAATAATACCTTACGAGTTCTATGATGACGAAAACTGTGACAGTGATCACGAAGACAACTGACGCCAACGCATAGCTGAGCAGCCCCGACTAGAAAGATATAACAATATACAAGAACTCTGTAGCATTAAAAAAAAAAAGAAGAAGAAAAAAAGCCCAATACAACCCCATCTCCTCATGAAGAGAGAGAGACAGAGAGCATCAACTCCCCACTTTTTCCCATATGGGCCCTGTCACATGGAATAAACTCCCACACTCTGATCTGTACGCTATGCTGCAAAAATATGCCAGTTCAAAACTAAAATCAGAACCACACTATTCCTCTCACCAAACTCCTAAATTTCTCTGTTTACCTGCCAATCGTACCCCCCCCCCTCCCCATCCTCCCACCTCACCCACATTTCCTGTTGACTTGTGCCTGTATCGATCCGTACATGCTGTACGCGTGCCTGTTTGCGTGTGTATGTGCAGCGTGCGTGCGTGCATATGTGTGTGTGTGTGTGTGTGTGTGTGTGTGTGTGTGTGTGTGTGTGTGTGTGTGTGTGTGTGTGTGTGTGTGTGTGTGTGCGGGTGTGCGTGCTATGAAGTAAGTCAATGTGTATTTTTGTTTTGTTTTTTAGCATGCTGTCACTATTCTTGCTTGTGTACGCGCCTTGGGCTGTTAAAATCTGTTGATAGGTAGGGCGCTTACAAATTTCTATTATTATTATAGAGTGGGAGGGAGGTGGAGAGAGAGTGGGGGGTGGGGGAGGGAGAGAGAGAGAGAGTATGAGGGAGGGAAGGAGAGAAAGCAGGATGGAGAGAGAGAGAGAGAGAGAGAGAGAGAGAGAGAGAGAGAGAGAGAGAGAGAGAGAGAGAGAGAGATGAAGCTAAGGGAGGCCTGGTGGGGGTGGGGGTGGGGATGTTCAGAAAGAACGGCGTCGGTGTTTTTAACTACCCAGCATCTGTCTGCTGGAGACAAGACCACGAAGACGGAAGCGTGGCATTGTTGAAATCTCTAAAAACACATGGACAGGGAGCTGAGCGGGGCGGCAGGCAAGCTGTGCCAACACAACTCTTCGTGTTCCTACATTGTCGGGCTGAAATGTCCCGTCCCACTCTGGAACCCATATTCCACAGACCCCGGGATAGCTCTCTCCAACGGTATGAATAAGCAGGATCTTCGGTCTAGATCCAACGCCAAAGCGTGTGGTTGTGTTGCGGGTCGCATAGCGATGTGTTGTAGACCCCAAGCGTAGCCAAAATGACGGTTGTGTTGAGGAAAACAGCGATGCGTTCTAGACCTCAAGCGTAGCCAAAATAATGGCTGCGATGGGGATAACATAGCGATGTGTTGTAGACCCCAAGAGCAGCCAATTCGCTGTGTTAAGGATAACATAACGATGCGTTCTAGACCCCAAGTGTAGCCAAAAGGCTGTGCTGATGGTCACATAGAGAGGGGTTCAATACCCCCGAAGGTAGCCAAATGGTTGTGTTGAGGATAACATAGCTGTGTTTAGACCCTGAAGCGTACCCATATGGCTGTATTGAGGATAACTTAGCGAAGTTTCCTAGACCCCAAGCGTTGCCAATGGTTGTGTTGAAGATAACATAGGCTATGTGTTCTTGGCCCCAAGCGTAACAAGATGGCTGTGTTGAGGATAATAGCTGTTTAGACCCTTTAAGCGTAGCCAAATAGGTGTATTGAGGATAACATAACGATGCGTTCTAGACCCCAAGCGTAGCCAAATGGCTGTGTTGAGGAAAATTATAGCTATGTATTTAGACCATAAAGCGTAACCAAATGGCTGTGTTGAGGGTGAGAAATGTGCTGTGGATAACATAACGATGCGTTCTAGATCCCAAGCGTAGCCAAATGGCTGTGTTGAGGATAATATAGCTATGTGTTTAGACCCCAAGCGTAGCCAACCCCAAGCGTTGAGAAAAACAGCGATGCGTTTTAGACCCCAAAGTGTAGCCAAATGGCTGTGTTGAGGGTAAGCGATGTGTTGAGGATAACATAGCGATGCGTTCTAGACCCTAAGTGTAGCTAAATGGCTGTGTTGAGGATAATATAGCTATGCGTTTAAACCCCAACCGTAGCGAAATGGCTATGCTGAGGAAAACAGCCGCGATGAGTTCTAGACCCCCAAGCGTAGCCAAATGGCTGTGTTGAGGAAAACAGCCGCGATGCCTTTTAGACCCCAAGTGTAGCTAAATGACTGTGTTGAGGGTAACATAGCGATGCGTTCTAGACCCCAAAGCGTAGCCAAATGACTGTGTTGAGGGTAACATAGCGATGCATTCTAGACCCCGACGCGCAGCCATATGGCTGTGTTGAGGCAGACTGCTGCCTGCCCTGGAGACTGACTGCTCTGGTTGAGGGCGAGCGGAAAGAAAGAGCCCCCGGGGACGGAGAGGGCATGGTAATGGCAGTTTGATTCGCCCACGATGTGCGCTGAACGAGAGTTTAGTGGCCGCTCTTTTGTCGCGTCGATAACTGCAGCCTTGTCGGCCTTCTGGAATCGCTATTAATGCCGCTGTTGCTCGCTGCTGTTGTTGTTGCTGCTGCTGCTGCTGCGGATGCTGTTGCCTGCCTTCAGTGGTGCCGCTGCTGCGGCAGCGCTGTTGCTGTATAGACGCCAGTTAGCGAGTTGTCTGCTGTTTATCCGCTTCAGTATCTTCGGGGTCCGCAGGGAGCACACGGAGCAAAGAGGAGAAGCATATCGTGTTTCTAATTTCACCGTGGTCCATTTCCATGTTATTTTAGTGGCGAAGTTAAGTGTTCATTCGGCCGGAAATGGGCAGATCAGTGTCCGTACGTTGTATTCCCGATCTGAGGATCAAGAATACAAAAACACGCATTTCAGTTGCGGATGTTTTCTCAACTTCACACGATTTGTTTAGTAATGCCATTTTGTCCATCTGTTCCGCGGCGGCGAAGATTGACTTTATGATTTTTTAAAACTACAGTTTAATGCTAGCTCTCCGAAAACAGATACACTCATCTGGGGAAACGGAGAAATAAGGGCATGGGCTGACGCGGACAACAACAGCACAGGACCTGTGGCAGAAAGGAGACAAGAAAGAAGATAACTAAGGAACTGGTTCAGCGACTTTAGTCAAAAGTAAAATAAAACAATAACTGCAAAAAACAAAAGAAGAAGAAGAAGAAGAAATCAAGGCCTTTGCATTATTTTGTTCTAGTTAGAATTAACCACTTCACTGCCATGATGTCACATGAAAACAACCAATAAAACTGCGAAATTTGAAGAAGAAGAAAAAGAAGCCTTTTTGTCTTCTCCTTCTTCGCACTGGTATGTGAAAGGACTTTCATCAAAACGCATAGCATTGAAAGCAGATGTTACAGGACCAGAAAATATACTGTTTGCAGGCGGGTGCGTGCATCATTCAGCCCGGAAATTTTACAGGCTGGGGCAGTGAAGGGGTTAATCGACCTAATGTCGATGATCCCCTCTCTCTCTCTCTGTCTGTCTGTCTAAACACCAGTAGACCGTGCAACGACCGATTGTCGAGGACCCTCTCTCTCTCTCTCTCTCTATCTCTTCCCCAGCAGACCGTGCAGATCAAACGAGGACACACGCTGCGGACACCTGCTGCCTCATTCCACAGCACGGACTCGGTTTCCGTGCAGCACGTGCCGAGAGCCCGAACGCGGCGTGTTGTGCAAGCGTAGTGGCGCGTCTGATGCGGCAACAATGCCTCGACAACAAGAAAGCCGGGCTGCAGCATCAACTCCCACACTCTATCTTTAGTCAGCGTCTAGCAAGTATTTCTCGGCGGCGGCGGCGGCGGGAAAACGTGCGCAATGCGCCCGAGCAGCTGCGCGCGGAACAAGTGCACGTGTAACTGAAGATCTAATCCTGAAGAACTGTTTTCTTGTCAGTCAGGTTTCGCTGCTAACTAGGTACCGTGAGAACGTACATGGGGAGAACACACACACACACACACACACACACACACACACACACACACGTACGCACACACACACGGATACAAACACACACACACACACACACACACACACACACACACACACGGAGTACACGCACACACACACACACACACACACACACACACACACACACACACACGGATACACACACACACACACACACACACACACACACACACACACACACACACACACACACACACACACCGCTGCCTGGTGACCGATGTAGAACGTTCCTTTCAACAGTCTCGTAACAAACGCGAGACTACCAGTTCTGTTTGTTACCGCGGGCTGGAAACAGTCTTTGATCCCCAAGCAAACCAGTCGTTCGATCCGAGTCTGGCGTTCACTGAACCAGCAGTCAAAGTTAATACCTGTAATGTGTGTCACGACACACTCCTCATTACGTTTCCCTCGACCAGACGCGTTACCTGTTGCCCATGTCCAAGGCAAGGTCTGCAGGCAATCACGTGTCGCCGACAAACCGTCAATGGATTTTGACCTACTTCGCGCCCTGACTGCATCGGGTAATAATGTCTGAATGGTCCCATCTGCGAATGCAAGACGCGGACGGCGAGTTATCCAACATGCAAAGTCTGATCACCTGGAGCGAAGGGCAGGTAATTGTTACCATTGGGCCGCCTAACTAATCGGATATTCCGTATTCCTAGGATGGGCAGGAGGACCCTGGGGGAGAGGTCCTTTCAATGCAGCGGGCCTGTGATCTAGAACAGAACTAACTCTCTTCCTCTTCCTCTCTCTGTCAGGTATTCGTCTTCTAGTCTCTCTTCTTTTAAGTCAAAACTGAAAACCCATTTCTTCACTGCATCTATTGCTTTCTTCTTCTCATTCTACCAACCCATCACCTGTAATGCATGTATTTGTAGCCGGTGTGTGTGTGTGTGTGTGTGTGTGTGTGTGTGTGTGTGTGTGTGTGTGTGTGTTGTGTGCCTGTGTGCGCGCGCGCGTCCGTGTGTGTGTGCGCGCGCGTGCGTGTGTGCGTGCACGTGTGCGTGCACGTGTGCGTGCATGTGTGATGAAATGAGCGTATTCTTACGTGTTTGTGAGCGCTCCGGGCTCTTACGAGATGGGGCGCCATAAATAATGTATCATTATTACGTATTACTTCCACGAGAGCCTCAGTTGAAAGCAACAACGCCGCAGGTCATAATTCCAGCTTTCCAGATCTCAGGAATCCAGGTTGTTTCACGGTGTCAGCAAGTTCAGTTCACCGTTAAATGCACAAACCCCCTTCTGTATAAACATAAGGATTGTTTGTACCTGAAACGAAGCAGGACATGCCAACAAGGATGGGAGGGATATTACCTGACATCGCGTAATCATCCGAAAAGATTCTGGGGCGAAATTCTTCCCATCGCAAGCCAGACTCTGACGTAACTGTTCATGACACAAGTCGCTTGGGGAAAATGAAGTAGAGCGAACCGGAAAGACAACAGAAAGGGAGACTACCTCCCTATCAGTAGGTGACGCACAGACAGCTGTCTTCTGACATGCGCGCCTCACCTAAGGAGTCTGGAGAGAAAACAAAGGGGGGACAGAAGAAGATCCAAACGCATAAATGGTTAAAAACAACACCAACAAAAAACGCTGTTATATTATGACAAAACACAACATGCGAACTTTCGGGGTAAGCCCCTTTTTAAAGCTACAGAACGGCACTTAAACAAAAGTTAATCAGTAAAAAATGATATGTAGGATACTTATCTGCTTTTGTTTTTAGCTGTTTTGGTGTTGAGGAAAAAGCACCAAAAAAAGAACAGACTTAGACACACACAAATCCATCGTTGAGCTAAAACCGTCACTAGACGCAGATTATCAGCTGCATTTTGGTGTGAACTGTCCTATTTTACACGAAAATGCAGCTGATAATCTTCTGTTGCTTCAGAAAGTAGTTCGTTCATCTGTAGTTGTATTTTGATTGACTGACTGATTGATTGATTGACTTGAGCATTTCCATAGCGCTTTGCCTCTGGTTTAGGGCGCTTTACATAAACTAAAAGTAATAATGATTATTCAGTGCTGAATATTGTAGCATAGCAGACATACGACAACATAGCAGACCTAAACAAACCCTTTGTGAGTATACACAATTATAAGTGCATGCACGCTTGCCTGTCTTGCGTCCAGAAATTTGGCAAATATGAAGGCAGACGGGTTTGAAACAGTGGAATAAGACTGAACAGGGAAAAGAAAGGGCATAAAGATCATCGGTCGGTTGTTCATTTGTTGATAAAAGGCAAATGAGTAGAAAAAAAGAAGAAAAAAAAGACGAAAAGAAGTACTGTCTGAAAGTGAAAATAAAACGTAAACAAAACCAAAAAAAAACAACAACAAAAACTGAAACAAGACCCAGACACAAAAATTACAAATAACGTTCCTTTTAATTAGATAATACAAACACACCCAAATTTCCAACGCAAACGCCCATTTCAAGCAACGAAGAGACAGACAATGCACTAACAAACGACGATAAGAATGAAACTGGATCTCCTTAGCTTTCATTTGGTGCGGCAGACTTTTAGGAGAAGAATGCAACAGCGAGGCTGACGTGTATGTGAAAATCTACATACACGTCACATCAGCCTACACATATTTCGCATACACGTCAGTCTCGTGCTTGCATTCTCCGCCAAGGCTTCTCCCATCATTTGAAAGCTAAGTAGGCTAGATGAAAATTAATTCCTATCATCGTTTTTTTGTTTTGTTTGTTTGTTAGCGTAGCAGCTGTCTGCCCGTTGCTTGAAAAGTTGTTTCCATTAAACTGTGCGCATATCTTGCACTGCCTAATCCAAAATAATAAGCTCCAAACACATAAATGATTCAAAAGAACGCTGTTTATTAGAACAAAACAAAACCTGCAAATTTTCGGGGTAATCCCCTTTGTCAAGCTACAAAACGACGCTTAAACAACAGTTAAACGGTGGTGAAAAACGATGAAATATGAGATGGAAAGCTAAACCACTTATCTGTTTTGGGGTTAAGCTATCTTGTTTTCCTGTCCAGTGCTTGGAAGAATGTATATAAACGTTCTTTTTAACTTTTGTGTGTTTTGGACTTGAAGATTACTACAGTCAGTGTGTGTGTGTGTGTGTGTGTGTGTGTGTGTGTGTGTGTGTGTGTGTGTGTGTGTATGTGTGTGTGTGTGTGTGTGTGTGGTGTGTGTGTGTGTGTGTGTGTGTGTGTGTGTGTGTGTGTGTGTGTGTGTGCGTGCGTG